>JARKHS020021393.1:0-21700 GCA_030143305.2 Amblyomma americanum
GCCTGACTACGCCCCCTGTAGGACAAAGGCCTCTTCCATGTCTCTCCAATTAACCATGTATTTTGCCAGCTGCGCCCACACTAAGCCTGCGAACTTCCTAATCTCATCCGCACATCTTTCTTCCTGCCGCGCCCTGCTACGCTAGCCTTCCCTTGGAATCCAGTCTGTCACCCTTAAAACCTGAGGTTATCTTGCCTTTGCATTATATGCCCTGCATAAAGTCCATTTATTCTTCTTAATTTTGAGTAGGATGTCATTATCCAGTGTTGTCTGAAGCGTTGTCTGTTAGCGGCTGGCCTAGCGCGAGCCTTTACCGTGGCACTAATCCGATGGTTCTGATCCGAGAAAAATCGTCTTTTTCGTGTCCGCAGCTGGCCTAGCGCGGGCGCGCCGTTTAGCTCCTCGTTGTTTTCTACTAGCACAAATCCGTGCTTTCGCACTGATTTGAATGCAATAAACATTCTCCGCAATTTTTTTAAGGCTGTGTTTAAATAATAAGTCTTAAGAGGGTTTTTTTAGTTCAGTTTTTGTTTGCACAGCCTTCCCACCTGAAGGCGCCTTCTATTCAACTGGAATTCACACTGCTTCTCAAATATATTGCCAACTGGGCATCTGCGGAGAACATTATTAAAATATTATATACCATGTACACGAAATGACATTGGGGCGATGGTCTACCAGATACTGCGACCAACTCCATAATGAAGATCGATGGTTCTGTCGTCATTGCGGTATCTAGGTTTTTTGACCATCTGTAGCGCAAGGGGTCAAATTTAACCCATTTATGGGGTTGGCATTAGGCGCCTGGAGAGAAGCAGGGGTCATATTTTATCCAAGTTTGTCTGGAGCTACAGGATCATGAATTAAAAGAAATGTATTTTTATAGCTTCTAGTGCACTGCTTTAAGGAGGGCCGAATCAGCAGCATTTTAAGTTATCAGCGAGATCTTTACTTCACGACCAAAGCTCCAAAAGCCGGACCATCGCTGAAGCCTAGGCCTTGGCCTTGAAAAAATAAATATTATAAGTATTTCTGACCCTGGCATTCGCCCCCACGGTGGCGAGAACAAATCAGCTTCACTAGACACTACACGAGAGCACTATGCTATCACCGCATCCGATCAAGCCTCGCGTTCAACTACAACAAAATCGCACTGCGCACTGCACATCATCGTCTTCATCAACATCCATATGCGGCACTTAACCTGGATCACGGCTTAACCTGAGTCTGATATCGCCTACCAGGAAATGAACAAATCAGGCCACACACATGCTTTCCCACGACTACTAGTTTTAACTGCATTAAAAACCTACTATTTTTGTCATTCACTCTGTCAGCCTCTGCTTCCTCTCAAACAATCGTGGTAAGTTTATCCGTTTCCCGTTTTTGACAACCAAGGCTTTTATATTCTTGACACAAAATAGCGCTATATGTCACTGGTACTGACTTGCAAGGATAAAAGACCAGTCTCTCCGTGAAAGCAGGAAATCTATATGTTGTTTCGCTGCTGGGCCACAAGCTTTTCAATGTAAACACAATCAGGCAATGAAAAAATGTAGGCGTATCTACGAAAAACTAAGACAGTGCACTGCCTAACCTCTAAAAACAACCCTCCCCCTCCGCGCAGTTCCTTAAGAGAAAGGTGCGGCTGTTGCTCGAATACATTCAAGGTAGCATGCACTAACTATGATTGTGACATATGTCGCGTACTGAACTGCTAGCAGTACGCTGCAAATTTTCAGAAAGGAATCTAATGTCTGCAGTGTGCACAGACTTCTAGGTTCAAGGAGAGTTTAGATGGCACTTCATTTAATGCAAAAATTTTTCCATGTCCTCCTGAATAGAGTCGCTCCTCATTTTTCGCCCACTTTTTGAGCGGCTATTGCACTCGTGGACTTATTTGACCGAGTTTTCTTAGTGCCACTGATTGACTTGCGTTATCGAGATTTTTTTTAGGGTATTCATTAGCTCTTTCCAATCCACTTGGCCACACTATTGCAAAACGTGTATGCGACACTTATAGCGCACTAATTGAGGCCAATTAGTATTAAACCACTGTTAATGAATAATGTTTCCGGAGTTGGCGTCATGAGTGTGAAGCCTAAAGAAAATGTAGGCGAATTTTCAAAGGGCAAGAGAGAGAGAACAGGCGAATGGACCGTGGGAGAAGTGAGGGAAATGAAGACAGCGAAATTCCAAACCGATGGAAGAAGGCTAGTTCCGAGGAGGAAACATAGTCGGCCTGTCAGAGTCGAGGGGCTCGGAAATTCGAAGATATAAGGCGTGACACACTCTGAGTGCTGTATTAGATCGGGCGAGTGTTGAAGGGCGTTTCACATGATGATTGATGCACTCGATCATACCACAAGGTACCATAAGGGCGGAACACTGACGCTGACGCACACTCTCCCGCATGAGCTGTACTGATCATGTGTGACATTTTTCCCCTTTAGTCCAGTGTTCTATGAACCAAGAGTTGAACCTGTACGTTGCTAAGACATCGATCGAATGCCTCAAGACTACGGGATGGTTTGTTGCAGTAGTAGAATGATAGATAGAGAGAGAAAGATAAACAGAAAGGCAGAGAGGTTAACAAGGAGATGCCCAGTAAGCTGCCATACACGTGGAAGGGGATGAAGGGAGAGGTTCAAAGGAAATAGAGGAAAGGAAGATCACTTTTTAACGTGTCCGTTTCTCCATCAATTAAGGACTACTCAGGGCGCACACTAAAAATTTACATCCTTAAACTCAATCATGATTCCTTCAAGAACTTCAGAACCGCTTTCACAGCTGCCCTCTGATATGAATTTTTAGTGCGAGGAACCAGATTATTGGCTTCTGTAAGAGGACGAGAATCTGAGCTGCGCATCGTTGCAGCGAAGAAGACATCATCACGCTCAAGCCGAGAAAGTGTAAGATGAAATCTAAAGCTAAAGAATACTCTGCTGCATGAGTCGCAATTAGCATGCATGGCTTTTTTTTTCTTTCATTCTAAAGCTTTTTTGAACAAAAAGTATCACCCGTACGTTGCTCGGGCGTCGTCTTAATGGATAATACTAAGGCGTGGTTTGTTTCAGGTGCAAAATGCTATCCCTCTGGACTGAGACTCAAAGAGTGATAACGGTTGTGCTAAATTAGTTTGGCACCAAGAAGACAAATCCCTCAACCTATATTTATCCGCTTTCATATATAATGAAGATGAGACTACCCTCATGTAATCTCCTTTAATCACAAGATTGAGAGCAAAAATTAAATGTTGTCATTCCTTACTTGCATACAGTCTTCGCATTACGCTCTTTGCACACTGCAGGGAATGAGCTTTGAGAGAGCGCTCTTGTTTTTTTTTTGTCTATTATCGTTTTCGCACTTCACATTTTCATCACTTCAAGGCTGATTTTCAATGTGGTGAGTATTTTATTACACTTGTTCTGTACACTCGCTTGAAACGGTCTTTGTATTTCGAGCGGAATTGCCACCCGCGAATATTTCAAACTTTTTTGGAAAATACTCTCCCCGACTCTGCTTAAGTGCTACTTTTCATGGTAACGCACACAGCTGAGAACATTCCTGCACGCAGCTGCGAATTTGTTTACCTTCAGGTAAGTAGATGCATTATGTATATGTCTTTAAAAGTTATCAAAAAGTAATGAAGTCGGTACAATTACCATTATGGGACACATGTGCTGTCCAAATGTTCCTGGAGGCCAAAATCCAGGCTGCGGTTGAAGCCCAGTGTCTTGAGGAATATGATGACTAGAGATTTGAGGAGCTTGAAGCGCAGCGCCTTGCCTCTGGTCTCGAGGAAGTAGTCGAGGCAGGTCTTGTGTAGGTTGATGCCTGGGGTGTTCATGAGCTGTGGCCCTTGGGCCTCGAGGAAGATCTGGCCTTGGGTCATGAGGGCGCTGTGGCCTCCTCTGTCCTTGAACAGGTTGGTGGCCAGGGCTTTGAAGAGGACGAACTATGTTACTTTGAACTTGTTGAGGCACATGCTCTCCGGGACGATGATGCCGTGAGTCTCGAGGTCGCCGAGGAACAGCTCCTTCAGAAGGTTGAGGCATTTGGCCTTGAACATCATTTCGTCTGGGGCCTTGAGGGGGTTGATGCATAGCGGCTTGAGGAAAGATTGGTATGTGGCCACTTCGACCTGGAGGTATTTCGCCTGGTTGACTACCAAGCAAATGTCGCTGAGGAAAATGAGGTGGGGAGCCTCGGGGATTAAGAGGCGTAGGATCTGGAGGAGGTTGAGGCCCAGGGCTTAGAGGACGATGATCTATGGGACCTTGAGGTTGTTGGTTTCTGGGACTTCGAGGTGCTTGAATCCTCGGATTTGGAAGGTTAGGCCCTTAGCCTTGAGGTGGTACATGTCCGCGGCCTTGAAGTTGAGTCCTCGGGCCTTGAGGTTGTTGTTGTCCGGGGCCTTGAGGTGCTTGAGGCCTGGGGGCTGGAGGTGCTTGATGCCTGGGGGCTTGAGGTGCTTGGGGCCTGAGTGCTTGAGGAAAATGAGGCCTGGGGACTTGAGGTACAGCAAGCCTGGGGCCTTGGGCAGGTTGAAGAGGGTGGCCTTGAGGAAAAACTGGTATGTGGCCTTGAAGGCCGGGAGGAACGTCGCCTTGATGAGCTCCAAGCAGGAAGCGTGAAGAAAAGCGGGGAGGAGACCCTGGGGCATGGCGAGGTAGCTCATTAGGAGGAACTGCATCGGCGGCGTCTTCACCGTGGGCGTTTTCTGGCAGCACGCATCTGAGAAAATGCGATTCAATTCTTTGTAACTGGGGCACTAATATTCTAGAGAGTGAACCTCGTTTCAGGGCATGCTGGTGTCTCGACCAAGCACAACCATCCACCCGCAGCTTCGGTTAGGAACGAGAGTGCAGTGTCTGGTGTATATCCTGTGGCCACATGGCGCCATCCTTCGGTGCACTGCCGAACTCTTAATTAAAGAGAGAAACGAAAAGCATTGGGCCCACGGACGCGCAGCATGAGCACCACCCGCGGTACTCTTGCATTCCCAACACGCCGAGAGCACATCACGTGCACCGTTCATCCTGGAGAACAAAGCATTGGTTCCTTCACGCCACGCGCTGCCTTCGTCCAACAGAGGACTCCGTTCGCGCATGCGCTACTCTGGCGGAAGCGTAGCATGTAGGCAGCAGGGGAAAGACAGAGTGTTATCTCTACGTTCTGGCAGCAGGGTCACCAGTGGCGCACCTACAACGGGAGCTAAGTGCATTTCATGCCTTAAAATATTTTTAGTTTTTGCAGCACTTATCTGTTTGTCAAAATTATAGCCCAATTAAAATCCTAGTATTTTTGTAAGCATAAGCATAAATGCTAGAGATGCACTCTCAATATACCACTTCGCTGAAATGTACTGCACGAATGAACAGATAAAAAAAAACTAACGCTCGATTTTCGCAGTTCAGACAAATGTGAGTAAGATGCGCTAGCCCTTCGGTTTGACTTCAATGCCGGTGTTCGGAGCTATTGCCACGGATAGACTCTGTTCGGTTAGCGATAATGAGTTAAATCTCATGTATGCGGACCTGGTCATTCTTTTCTTTACGTTCATAGATGCCTGGAAGTCGTCGTACCACTCCTGGCGCAGTGGTGCATGGGTTAAAAGATAACAATCAAGCGATAACGGTCAAGCGACAACAATCTAATATCAAGGGCCGCCATCGATGGGGCTTGTGAGCCCCAGGTCACACTTCCCGACAAAACTCTCAAGACCGATCATTAATTGAACTGCCACCTGCCGCGATGGGCAGTTTTCCAACAACAGGGTCGGCACTCCATTTTCTTGAATTCTCCTGGCGCGTGTGTTCCGCGATATTCCCATGAAATTTTTCGATTTGATCCGCGCAATTACGTTTGCAAGGCGGTGGTGATAGGCGCGACACTGCTCCCGGTGTGACGCGGCGTTGCGTCTGCCAACGGCATATAGCGTCCCGTGAAGCTGAAAACTGTTCCTCCTTCACTTCTGGCTATAGAAACGTGGGAAATGTCCGGTCCAACAGCTGCGTCAGACTAGGGAGCAGTTTCCCGTCGACAGCCACTGGTTTACCGGCGGAATTACGCGAAATAAGTGGAAACTTTGAAGGCGAATACCTCGGAACACACATTGCACTATAGCTACAAATGCAACTATGTTTATGTATCTAATATAAACAATCATGCTAGGTACACAGTGGCTAAAAGCTTCATTGTTACATTTTCGTTAATTACATGCCTGATGATGGCAATTATTACCTCACTTTGTGCCCACATGAGCGAATAACTTACGCGCAAAAGTGAATTTCAACCACTACTCCGTGCCCAATCTCTAATGTTTTATTTTGATCAGCCTCTATAGTGCGATCATTCTGGCTAAGTACTGTTTCGGTCAGTGGAAAGCCATATTAACTACAATTGCCCCTTTGCCGTGTTCATTGCAACTGTGTAGCCATTGGAATAATATATTGGTGACCCTCTCTTATTCATTATGGAACAGTGCCGATTCGCTCCTGACAACAACAGCGTCAAACATCATGCAAAGACGTACATGTCCTGTGCCAAATTTTTAAACTGGACGCCACTCTGCCGTCATCGACAATAACACGCAAATAGGGATGGTGTGCCAAACCTAACCTTCTTCAACTGCATTATGTTGAACACCAATGTTCCATTTATAAAGATAAAAGTTGAAAGCAAGTTTCTTGTTCAAGTTTACTTTACCAGTCGATCAAACAGAATGCACTGTTTGTTATGAAACTTCTTTATAGGATATGTGAGTACTGAAGCGTCAAAGTCAAACCTTCTCCTCGTTGTGACCGTATGTCACGGTACGCACAGCACAAACAATCCCCTCTAGTTTCCTCAAGTTTTCACAAGAGCGGCGTTGTGTACTGTTTCTTGCAACAGAGCATGCACTCGTACACTGGCGCATACTTTCTCCTCCATCCCACTTTAACAATACAAGCAGTTCGCTCTTTGCTCAGTTTTGCACCGTAGTCAGCGGCCCCAAGTCTACCCCCGGGAATCTACCGATATAATTCTCCTCCAAGCACGCCACCCTCCAAATACCACCGTTATACCAGGCGAACACTGCAGTGGTGACCCAATGGTCAGACACCCACTCTGGTAAATGAACCCTAATACAACTACTTTTATTCACCAACAGAAACCAGCTGTCACCGCAAACCAGCTTTACTCGCAAACACAGACCAGTTGTTCGTGTTACTATAGCGTCCAATTGCGCTGTTTTAGGATCTTCACTTTTTAAGCAGGACCATTCGGTGTGGAACTAGCATGTTGTTTCATTAAATATAGCTTGTGTTTGGGCTAGCTCGTTGTTTAGCACTGGTATAAATTATAGGCACTGCATAGTTGTACAACACAAGAAGGAGAGCGTGAGAGTATCCTAACCGCGCGCTTAAACGTGCGGAATGTCTTTCTTGGCTTCGCTTTTTTTCTTATGAACTATGTGGCACCTGCAATTTACTCCATTCTGTTCCATTAGTTGTTGCTTTGAAGGTTTTAGCCGCTGTGATTTAAGAGCCCTTCTTGATTACAAGCAGCTTTTGAAGTGCGTCGCACACGCCCTGAAAAGTAATATCATAAGGAAATGCCGAACGAACCAGCTATCTGCATGCGTACGGATTGTCGCTTACCTACAGACGATCAGCTCGGTGCAGGAACTAAATTTTCAGCGTCACTTTGAGGGCACACAGTGGCGCCTCGGGCTCAGGAAAGTAATTTTTATGGAATTGCCAGCAAAATGCTTGAAAAAGGGAATAACGCAAGGACTAGAAGAACAAAAATATCCTCATCTAATCTTCCTCATCTAAGCTGAAAGAATAAAACTACGCAACGAATTTCTCGTTACCGAACCAGTGAGGATCACAATCATCTGAATGTCGCAATTGTTCGGCCACTGCCTTAAATTCACCAGCAGATGAAGTAGGAGTGAAAAATGGTCACTTCTCAAGAATGGCAAGATTTCAGAGTTAAAAATATGTCAATGAGGAGGACAAAGAATGGGCACAGGATGTAAAACAAAGCGACAAAGCGAACAATTGCTTGTGAGCTTCTTCAGGCCGTGAGAAATGTTGCCCACCCGGAGAATAGTACAGTCTGCGATAAGTTTTGAGGCTTGTTCCTTGAGGTGTGCATTCTGCACCTCTTTTGCTCTGATACAAAATTGGGGATGCGAAGACAAGATAATACCAAGTGTTTTAATATGTTTACTTCGTTACACGTATCTGTTTATCCTTTTTGCATTAGCCATTTCTAGTCGGTGTTTTTTCTTCCTTCACTATTTTGCGTTCCTGAATATCTTGATATATGCACTGCTATCAACGTTATCCGGATGGAATGAAGATGCACGGATGGTGAGTCATAGAGCCATATCCCAGGTCGAGGGCGCAACGGCAATTCGGAACGGGACCGCACGGGTCTCCTGGCTTTTGTCCAGGTTGGCACTGAATGGAAGAAAAAGACGCAAATTATTTGATAGCGAAAAATGTGGGGGCGGGAATTGGCAGCGTGCATAGGTCTGTCAACGCTGTGCGCTGAGGAATGCCTATAAAAGTAGAGAAGAAGACACAGTATGCAAGTCTTTAAATGAACTGCACAATCCATCTTAGGTAGCGTGTGCATTTATTAAGTGAGATAAGTAAGTACTCTTTAAAAGAAATTCTGTCCAAGCTTAGTATGGTGTTTATTAATCCCTGGAAGGTGTGGTGTTTTACATAGTTATATAACAGCATTATACTTTAGTTACCATCACTTACCATTATATCATCCGGGTTTCGAATTTCGATGCAAGTGAAGAAAACATTGTAATAAGCGATGACCGGTGATAAAAGGATATAAAATAAATCGATATGCCCTCGAATTCTGAACGAATACAGCAATAATCTGCTCAGTGCGGTTAGTTTTCGAAACTTTCTTATAACTTATGTTTCTGCATATGGTTTTTGTTATCTACAACGTTTAAAAATTCTCTCCTTATCTTCACCATTCCTGTGTCGCAAATTTTGGTGTGAATAACTTCACTCCCTAACAATCCCGTCTTTCCACCTTGCACGCTCACTGCAGTGTTTGTTGCATGCGTCTGACAGCACGCCTATGTTGAAATTTGTAATTTATTGCATTTTTATTTGTTTCAGTTTTCATGTACTTTGTATGTTCTCGCTCTAGGTGCCTTTGGTCTTTATTTTATTGTATTGCAGGGCTCTCAGTATATACGCACTTTTCGAATAGCGAATCGATTTTCCATTCACCGAAATAATAGCGCGTGTTAAAAATGATTCAAAATGAATAGAATATTTCTGCTTCTTAAACAGGGCCCACTACAACGCCGCACTGCATTCTGTCGCAATCCGTATGCGCGGTATGAGAATTCAACGCCCCGACGCGGTCGACTTGTGTGACGATGTGCATGCTGCTTGCACACGGCCTCCAACATCAGGTGACAGGGCAAGCTGCACGCAGGCTTCGCAATGCCCTGCTTTGATACCCGATTCCGAATGGCATGGTGCTTAGGTAGCTGTCGCCCGTTTTTGTAGCGTAAGCTACACTGGCCGAAGTTGAGCAGTGTCGCGTGGCACCTGCAGAGCCGTGTTGCGCATGCACGAGTAGCAGTGACGTCACAAAGCGCACAGCTGGCGCGCCGGAGCCGCCGCCGCTCCGCGCGCCTCGCCGGACTGCGCATCCTCTGGATGTCGCACCACGTGACCAACCGCGTTCGAACCACGTTACAGACCACGTGGCCAACCACGTGGTCAACCCCCCGCACACTCACTGAATAAGAAAAAAAAACCCTGTGTCGAGGCTGAGAATCGTGCCAGGGGCTTTGGCGTTTGAGGCGGAGACGCTGCCACTCCGCCACGGCGGCGCAATGGTTAACCTAACACAGGCGCATGTAGTGAACGCGCGCCTTTCATATATGAACTCTTCCGAACCAGATGTCACCGCGCTTACGCTACGTATATCCTTGCCTAAGAGGGCTAGGCCATCATCAATTTTTGTCTACTGGGATATGCACTCGTCAATTCCCTACCGTCATGAGTCGCAAAATATATTTCTAAATGTATAACGGCCCCGCCGCGGTGGCTCAGTGGTTAGGGCGCTCGACTACTGATCCGGAGTTCCCGGGTTCGAACCCGACCGCGGCGGCTGCGTTTTTATGGAGAAAAAACGCTAAGGCGCCCGTGTGCTGTGCGATGTCAGTGCACGTTAAAGATCCCCAGGTGGTCGAAATTATTCCGGAGCCCTCCACTACGGCACCTCCCTCTTCCTTTCTTCTTTCACTTCCTCCCTTATCCCTTCCCTTACGGCGCAGTTCAGGTGTCCAACGATATATGAGACAGATACTGCGCCATTTCCTTTCCCCAAAAACCAATTATAATTATATAAATGTTTAACGTAAAGATCGTAGATTTAATCGACTGTCTCTCTGCCGCGTCGTTTTCTAATAGAACGGTGTGACCGCTTTTGACTGCTATAGGTACAAGACCACAACTTTTCCTGATTTTTGCATTGTGCATTTTTATTTTGGAAAGCATTGTAAATTTTTAAGGTAAGTATTATAATTCTCAACTTGGAAAGATGTTGCGCACCAAACAGCGCGCGCGACTGAACTATAACTGTAATACAGAATTCGCGATCAAGCAATTATGAGCGGCTAGCTATTCGGGCTGTCAATAAAAAAAGGTTTCAGACAACATGGCGGCGTGCGGTTGCTGAACATTACCTTTGTTTTACGCTTTCAATAAGGAGGTTCTATATGATGTCACAAATATTTTATATGGTGTCTCATTGGCTTGCGACACACTGCTGGTAAAAGAGCTCAATAAGCCTAACTGTTTATTGCGTTCCTACTCGCCCTGTTGTAACGTCCGCATATGAATTCTAGAATACGAATAAATTGCGCCAACCGGACGCCAACTGGTGATATTAATATGTCGAAGAATACCTGAGGGTTTTCCTGTATTTCGTAGCAAATTGAGCGTATAGAAATGTTTAAAATTTTAAATTTTTCCTATAAAAATTCTCAAAATCATTTATTAAGCCTCCCGTTTAAAATCCGATATGAAAGGAGTATTGCACAGCGTTTTTCTTAGCGACTCGGGATGCGGCTTTCAAAGTGATAAATATAGCAGGGTGAAGTAAGGAGTTGTGGCGTGGTGGAAGAAGGTTATGGCTGTTGAAATGCAGCGGTGGCAGCGTTGGAGCCAATGCGTACAGTAGGATTTCTTGGGTGGGAGGGAGGTTTATCACATAGTTCGAGTACGGTGCGGCTGCATTTACGAGGCAGGCAACAACACAATGTCACAAAGCGCCAACCATATCTTGGTCGGTTTAACAGCTTCTTGAGAGAAACAATATTTTGATGCCTATATAAGCGCTATGAACATTATGGAGAGTTACTATAGCTAATGTGTGTGATTTAAATTGATTTGCAGATACCCAATAAGTATAGACATTATATTCATGAACCATTATCCGTGTTTTGCGCCGCCTACTTGTAAATACTGATGTATAGTTTAATGTAGCCATTGTGGAGTTCCTCTACCCGCAGTACTTGTTGGATTTAATGAAATACAATACTAGCATTATATCAATACTTCCAGGATAAACGTTCCCCCCACCCTGAATAAATTAAAACCCAAATGCAGAAAAAAAACTGAAAGTTTTTGCATCTAAACAATAGCATATGTCTCAGCATCAGCACCACGCGACCTAGGAAGCCCAACTATCCTGATGCCACCATTGAGCTCCGCTGCTTTGTATGTTAGCTGTCTCGACGTTAATATACGCCGATATTCCGTCGAAACCGTGCATTGCCAAATAAGGTATATTTGTTTATCTTGGCGTGCCGACTATCAGCGATATGCTTTTAAAGAACAGGAAAAAGAAATTTAGCGCCACATGTTTTACATGCATACAATCGATGCATTTCAGGCGCGCAGTTCGAATTACATGAGTCTACACTTTTACATGGGTTACATTTTTGAATCGAGTTCACAATGTACGTTTTTGACTGCTTGAACACGAGATCAAATGCCTAGAATGTGCTATTCTACACGATCTGTATAGCTCTCGTGATGAAAGCGTCTCTTTCTTTACAGGAGAAACCTTCGCACAATCCTCCTTTGCATATAATATAGGAATTCTCTCTCTCTCTATCACCAATGCAAATCCGAAAGTCTCTGCGCTTCTTGCAGCCGCTTTTCCGGGGTAAGTGGCAAATATGTAAACTTTTTGTGCTCTGGTGAAAATTTTCCAACGGTAAACTCAGTGAACTTTTTTACCATCACAGGACAAATGTTTTGGGTTGGGGGCTGCCATTGTGGGCCTTGACGGTAGTAGCTTTGAGGTTGTGGTTGAGGCCAGGCGCTCTGGGGATTTTGATACGAGGGACTTGGATGAGGGTAAGGTCCGGGGCCTCCAGGTGGATACGTTGGGCCTCCAGGAGGAGGATGCATTGGTCCTGGAGGAGGTGGACGCATTCGGCCTAGAGGTGGAACATGTCGCGGGCCTAGTGGATGGCGAGGCCAGTGGCCTTGAGGATATTGAGCGCCTTGGGTTGGAGCATTAGGAGGCCGTTGGCCTGAAAGATGGGGAGGCCTAGGTCCTTTATTTTGTGCCCTCGGAGGACGCACTGATCTGAAAAAGAGATAATTCTAACTTTTTCACTGACAAAGCATATGATGACTAAAAGAAAACAAGATAGTGAAATATTTTTAGACAAGTTTAATTACAGGGACTGAATTATTACACATATTTCTTCAACTAGGAATACCTTAAGAAACAAATTCGAATCCTCGTGCTAAAATTAAGCATCACAAGTATTTTGAAAATGTACTAGAATGTCGTTTGCACGTAAAAAAGTTACCGCTAAATATTCGATATATATAAGGTGCCTAAAAAAAAAAACCAAGTCAAACCGGAGCGCTCTGCGATCGTGTAGCTCATTTTGCTCCGTATAGGGAAAAGGCAACGTTCCGCAGGCAGAAAAAAGGTGGTTTCAGTAGGAGCGAATTGCGCCCAGATTTCTTTTACCGATTACTAAGATAACGCCTACAATCAACCAAGCTTTTATTGCCTGAATGTCATTTTTCTTGTAATTAGTGCATGGTAGAGTGCACATCCAGTGGGCAGTTAGGTAAAATGCAGGGTGTCTCAACCACGCCGCCGATTTTTATGTATCTTAATTAAGAAGCCAGCGAGTATTCAGATATGTTGAGTACGAATAAAATATATCATATTAAATGTTGTAAGTGAATGAAAAAATCCGTCGCACATGTATTTTGAATACTGTAATAGAAAATAATTCAGAAAATTTTAATAACGCATAGCGCACCCACCAGGTGTAAATTTTCGGCGTGCAAGAAAGCTTGCCGAGGCTCACCGTCAGCCTTAGAGGATTCAAGTGGTGGTGTGAGATTGCTCTTTTAGATGTCAATATTAAGTTTAGTCGACACATAGGCTACATTCATGTTATTTCGTCAAGGCCTAATATTTTTTTCATGTCAAAACTGGATTTAACACTTTTCCGCTTCTTCTCTTCGCAGATCAGGGCGCAAGAAATTGACTCAGTAACAGCTCTGCTTGCTAACGAATAGAACCGGACGTAGCAGAGCCTGTTTTTCCCTCTATATTGTTTTATATGTTCAAAAGCTCACTTTCAGTTAAAGTGGTAACTTTTTAGCGAAACTCGGAAACATAGTGACGCAACTCCGAACCAGTTTGACTTAATCATCCTTTTAAAAGGTCCCAATGACAGAAAATAACAAGGGCATCTCCAGGCAAAAGTGCAATATTTTCATAAGTGAACGCCGTATGACAAGCATTCTCATTGCGCGTGACAAACCTATCTCCGCATCTTATCGGGAGGCGCAAAGTTTGATGTCGCATTCTGTTTGTGTCTTGCACAGGAGCACATTCACGCGTTCTTCACTTTTTTTTGCATCACCGCACTTTGCCTAGAGATCTGCTTATTCTTTGGATCCGCTGGGTATAGGCCATTGGTGACGTTTTTGCCGATGCTATATCAACGGTTTTGTAAGGTGCTTTTGTTGACAAAGTTCAGTTGAAGCACATGACGTTCTTGAAGAGCTCATCTCGAGGAGATCAGTAGAAAAACCATCAGTTTCTCCTATAAACTACTTCGTTTTGCTCATCATTTTTTTTCTTGCCTCAAGATAATCAGCCTCCTGCCGAAATGTAGTGTTGGCGTGGACTTTTAATCGGTCACCAAGACAGTGTCCATGCCCGATAAGAAACAAACTAGTTCCTCTATTCGGTCATTCCAGCTCCTATATGTGGTGCGGCGGCAGTGCGACATGGCGGACGAGGCGGTGATGGCGCCGATGCCATAGCGTGCGTCTCTATAGAAGCAAAGCGGCTTCTTGACGTTGTTGCACCTTTGCTGTGATTTTTGGAGTCCAGATAAGCAGCATTAAATGATTCTTGGTTATTAATAAGATCCTATGCTTGAGTTCGGCTGCATTACTGGCTCAAAATAAATTTTTATCTATATAAGCATAGATTCGCTAGTTCGCCAAGTGCCGCGCGCAAAAACCCCGCCGGCGTTGAAACTTGCGAACTCAACATGCTGAAGTGCGACGAACACTTCAAAGTGTAATTTTTTGCACGTTCACTTTTTTCTTCTTTCGGCACTTACCCGAAAGTGCAAATAAACTACTTTAAGGACCCAGAGAGTCTGACGTTATATTTCGCTCCTACACGAATGCGGCCCTTATTCGCGTAAATACGGTATGTGCATATATTGCGTGCTGATCTTATCAGAGCACAACTGAAAAAAAAAATCAGCAGTTGGTAACACTGGCCATGGTCCGCCGCGTAATATTGCAACACTTACCAATTACAACAGTGATCAAAATCAACTTTTTAATGTTGGACTGAATCAAGCCAGAAACGTCAAAATCCTTGAGCCTACAATTTCGACGCGTTATTGACTGCTTGTTTATGTAAACAGAAAAGTTTTACCAGTGATATACATTTTCTCACGGAGAAATTCTGTTCGGTGGTCCTGAATGTGGGCGAAGCTTTACTGCAGATTTAATTGTATTCGATTATATTCCGTCCGTACGTTGGTAATATATGCGGTAATAGAAGAGGAAATGTAGCTGTTGCATAAAGCGGCAGCCAGGGGGTCATTCGAGATTTATAATACCGTCGAACTTAGCGATCAAATAGTGTTTTTGACTAGCAGAGGAAAACGCTATGATCGAGTGAGCAGACGACAGTTGCCAAGAAGCGTTTGCAATTATTCATCCACTTTACGCATTATATCCGAGAAATGAAGGTACAATTATGAAGTTCTTGCCATTCATATCACTCTTAAAATATAACTAATATACTCCATATTAGCTAAGTGTTTAAGCACTGCACTGCTTTCATGCAGCTGTAATAGGCTACGCACGTTGGTAGCATGAGCAAAACTCCGAATAGGAATGCATTGGCGACACGGTGTCGGGGCCTCAACAGAGTTCGTCGCTGATTAACAGACGAGTCATTGCGCTGAAACTCGTTAACAACCTGCAGAATGCACTTAATCGCTGCTTTTTGAACACTTTACTCGTTGGCAGAAACAACATGCTTGCTATTTGCAATGTCTGCAGATTGTAGAATAACAGAATATCCTCATTTTTGACGCGTATCTTTGGCTCCGAACTACTGCGATTGCACACACCGCGCAGAGCGATCACCGGCTCGCCACTTCAGGAAGAGGCTGCGTGGTGCCGCCACCGTCACTGGAACGACCGAATCCTGCTTCTAGTATCTGGCTTATGAATTATCTTCAGCGGACAGCTCGAAGCTTAGAGGCAGTTTTGGTAGAATTTTGGGGTGGAGCATTAACTTTCAGTAACGAAAGGCAGAACTAAGTAAAATCCCCGTTATTAGGACAGGTTATACGAAAGACACTGAGAGGCCAATAACGGGTTAAAGTTGCTTTTATGATATAAAAATAGGTCAACGTGAGGACCGCGGTATGTCCAAAATCTACATATGAAAGGCAGTCTTTGTCACACCGTCTTCAGGTGGTGACGAAAATATGTGCCGTAAAAATTGTGCTATTAAAAAATGCTTTTAATATTATTCCTAAATTTTATTCCGAAGGCGGTCCGACGGCTAGCACATTACCGTGAACTGAAGGAAACTTTGAATCGATTTCTCATCACTCTTTACGTTTAGTCGCTAGTATGGTTGTATGTTTATTATCGTTCACGCAAAGCATAGGAAGATGCCACCTCTCAATTCTCTCTTTGAATTTTGTTATCACCTTGATTATTTTATAGATAACCGTCCTCAGTGGAATCCATATGGAATGTTGGCGCAAGGAAGTTGTAGCGGAGCAGGAGGCCCGAAGCGAATGGCGCACCTGCAACCGAGTTCATCGTATTTTGCCCTTCGCCGCTGTCCAGGCCTGCACTACAGGGAAGTATAAAGAGAACGTTGTTTAATACGTGTCGGGAAAGCATATAAACAAGATGACATTCCTCGACAGTTGTTTCTTGAGGGAGGGTTAAAACAAGGAAAGAGAATAGAGTCACCTTTTTCTATCCCCGATTGTTGCTCATGCTGGACTAATAGCGGGTAAATGACCGTGGTTTGGAACATTCCAATAAAGTGGGCTGAGGAACTTTGCCATCGTAATTTCTTACTTAGATGCAATGCATCTGGTTCGGAGGCAACAAACATAATAAAAGGAACAAGTGTAATCGAACGCTATTCTCTGGGACATTAACTGTTGTTAAATAATATTGCTACCCACGTTCTTCGAGCCGTAGTCTCTTTGGAAACTGGTACTGTCACGAGAGGATCCTTGTACTTATGCCCATTGTGTGTTATGCACTGGTCGCAGTCATAGCATCAAACTGCATTGCTTTACGTGTTGCAAGAATATCGTCGGCAAAATTACAATGTTTGCGCCAGCAGAAAGTCCAGTAACTCTGTATGCAGAGTTCAAGCCCACATCAGGAATCTAGTGTCAGTTGCAGCTTTGACATTGAGAGAGGCCCCACATTTCATTACTATATCTTGCAGCTGCGCTAACCTCTTCGTGAGCGTCTTACATATCACCGTTGGTTTTAACAAAGTTGTTTACCCTCCTAAATTAAATGGTTTTGTCTGACACTCTTCGACAAAACTTCTTCAATATTGTAAAATTGTAAAGTGCTGCATAGAAATATCCAAGGTAATGGTCTATACTTCTGACGTGAAACAAAATCATTCATTTAAAGTCTTTCCATCGGTCGCATTGAGCACTAAAGACTGCCATAGTAAACCGATAGAAAACGCCTTTGACGATAGCAAAAATGTTAGTATCAAAAAAATCAAAGCCTGTTGACGGGAGAGGAGATCATCTATTAATTGTTACAGTGCAATCAATATATATATATATATATATATATATATATATATATATATATATATATATATATATATATATATATATATATATATATATAAAAAGCTGCGTTCATAAACTTTCTCCCGTCCAAAAACACTTCTGTGAAGATTTGTTGGGTTTGTCTACGTTGATGACTTGTCAGCATGGCGAAATATTCCTTGCATCTTTTTCTACGCACATGAGCTTATTACCGGGAAGGGAATAAAATACTTTCTTAGAGCTGGAAAAAAATTTGATATAATACCATGGCGAATTGTGGAAAGCTCCATCCGTTTCTCCCTTCAATATCCTATGACTCATGAAAGAATAAAGGACCTTAGATGTTCTTGCGATAATTATGAAAATAATCTCTTCTTTTCCGATCAGGTCTTCTATACTTCATCCGAAATTCTCGTTTCCTGGGCAGTATGCAAATGGTTAATTTACCTCAACTTTTTTTTCTCTGCAGTTTGTCTCAGTGTCTTTATTGTTTTACCTTCTTCAAAACAACCTGGGAACTAAATATTACACTCAAGATATTCGCACGTCTTTGTCAGTTGGAAGGTGCCTCTTGTGTGTGCGCTTCGCCTTTATCTTACGCTCATTAATAGTTTTATGGTCGACAAGTGCAACTTAAACATGCAGCAACCTGCTAACACCTCTTTCGAGCATCAAACTTTAACTCATCAATAGGTGTGTTTGTTTTAAAACTATGGCTTCAACGGTTTACTTCATTTTCTAAGCGCTACTGTCTGTACAGACTGGAGAGATATTGCAACGCTCAGCATAAAATCTTTATATCTATTATTGCTCCCCCGCTCCATTTTGGAGATATGCACCGCGGAACTAGACTCATGATCATTTCTCTCATAAGTTAGTCCGCTGCAGGACGAAAGCCTCCCACATTGGCTTCCACTTGCCTATGTTATTATCCTCACAAACATCGTAATTCCATTCGACCGCCTCACAATTTTTCAACTTTGCTCCTCTTCCTTCCCTCGCAATTCCTTCGGTTGCACTAAGAGACAGGTCCCTTATTTACACTAATAATGATTGTACACTATTTTGCGCACTGTAGGTACCCTTCTTCGAAATTTTCTGACAATCTTGACTGCTTTGGTAATCGAAAGAGTTAGCTTCAGCGGCAGAGAGTTTAATTTGAAGGCCAACTCGCGTAGATGTCCAACTTTTTGTCCCGCAGTGATGCAATGTTTGTGCACTAAAATACAAACATAATTTCTTACCATTGCAGTGCAACCACGATGTTCTGGCTTTTGAAAGTTTACAGGATATACGCATCTGGAACGGATATAGTTAGATTATTCCAGCGAAACGGCGAGTGAAGAGGTACATGATGCAGCGTGAGGTTTAGAGAGTATGTTGGCTGGTCTGACCTTTCGACAGTTGTACGTAAAGTATGACTGCTTGCAGCAACGTTTCCATACATGACCTATAAATTGTAATTTCAACCCCAGCAGTAACTTTCTATCATTCAACATTCTTCATCTTCTTAAAATATAGTTCATCTTTCACTTCTGCTTATTCTTATCCGTGTGCATAATACCATTTTGCCTTTTTCTGATTGTATATGTCACAATTCTGTCTATTCTTATATTTTAAAAATACTGCATTGAGGCTTCTGCTGATACGATTTTGTACTGTAATCTCGATTGTTTATTGTCCTATCATTTATCTTACGCTTATCTATAAACTTGACATTTCTGCTAGTCTTATCTGGTCAGGGAGATTCTGAATAGTTCTGCGGTGTCCATTCTTGACAATTCTTTGTTTCCTAGGAGGGCAATCTTTATTCTTTATAACCCTGCTGTCAACTGTTATTGCGCCCTCCGGGAATGCATTCATGATGTTACCGCTAATGTCCTCATCTTTTTTGCGTTGTCGTTTTATACATTACGTTAGGATAATGGTTTTTAGTTTCTTGATGCAGTTTGTTTCTTAGTCTGACGTCCTAGCCGTCGTGTATATTCACTACCGTCCTTCATTAGTCAACAGAATTAATCGCAATGAATAAAATGCAACCCACGAGTGTGCGCTATTAATTGACGAGACCGTTTATTGAAGTCGGTTAGCTGGAAGGATGAAAACTAAAGAAGTATTACTACACCTTAAAGAAATTTCGTGCACTTAACGAAATATACACCTGGCACACATTAGCTGAAACACCTGTACTTTTTCTATTAGATACAAAACTATTAGGCCTGTAATAGTCCTACTTGTTGTTGTTTTTGGTCTTTGTTAGGCCGCCGGCTAAAAATAACAACGCGCCGGAGTCAAAAACTGCGACGAATGTACAGAGATGAGCATTTCGCTTAAACGCTGCAGGAGCAGCCATTCTTTTTGTGGAGTAGTGTTTTCAAAGCGCTGCATGCAACGCATCAGTTGAATACAATTATTGTTTTACAAACCTGGGCTTTTGCTCACTCTATTCCGCCGACAGTTATTGCTGTTAACAAAGCATGAATAAGAAACAAATTTATCTCTATCTTTCTAATGCGCTAAAAGCTATTTTCATATCCCAAAAAGGTTGGACTATAGCGATTGCACAAACACTGTGGGAAAATGTCCAGTGGCGGCGCGAACTTCCGACCCCCGGCTTAAATGTGCGGGAAAACGGCGCATTGTGCCAAAGAGTGTGCAAACATGAAAGTGATTTTGAGAAACACAAAAGTATTTGCAGGTATTTGATTTTTCGTCATCATCAGCAGCTGGACTGCGCCAATGCAGGAAAACGGCCTCTCCAACATCTATCTAATAATCATGTCCTGTTGCAGCCGCGGCCACCGTATCCTTGCAAACTTCTTAATCTCATCCTCCCACTGAACTTTCTGCCGGACCCTGCTACGCTTGCCTTCTCTTGGAATCCACTCTGCTGTTATCGTGCCATCGCATTACATGCCCCGCCCAAGCCCAACTGTTGTTCTCGTCTTCGACTAGGATATCATTAACCTGCGTTTGTTCCCTCACCCACTCTGCCCTTTTCGTGTCTCTAAATGTTGCACCTATCGGTTTGCTTAACATAGCTCACTGCGTTGCCCTCAATTTTAGTCGAACTCGTGTATTTAGCCTCCACGTTTCTTCCCCATTTGTGGGTGCCAGTAAGATACAATTATTATGTATTTTTCTTTTGAGAGACATGGTAGACTGCTTCATGATATGAGAGAACCTCCAAAGTGCCCTCTGTCACATTCATATTCTGAATTTTTTTTTACCTTGGTGATCCGGATCTGCGTTCGCTACCTGCCCTAAACAGACGTGTCTCCTTTTCAGTTCCAGTGCCTCGCTACCAGTAAATAATTTCTGTTCCTTTCCGAGACTATTAAACATTGCTGCAGTTCATGATCATTATTGAGGATGAAAAAATGTCCCCACCATCATCCCTAATGATTATGATGATAGTGGTATTAATTTTTATACCGACTGTTGTGCTTACCTGTCTAAGTTTTTGAAGTGTAAGCTTTCACTGGCCAAACAATTGGCCACCCCTCACATACCAATCGAATAATTCTACCTCGGGCCGAAGTCCTCAGCGTCTGCGCAGCAACTGACCAAGGCTACGGTCAGACATCACTGAGGGTGCTATGAATCTCTGGCTGCGGACTGGCTACGATTGGAAAATGAACCTCGCCTCATTTGTTGCTAAAACTCTATGTAGTATGACTAGCCTAGGAGCGCCCAAACTGGCCGGTATTAATTGGGATGTCATAGGCTCATTGAGGTTAGGAGGAATAATGAACCATATAATGTGTCAAGAGAAGGGGGGCCTACTGCGCCAATACTTGGCACATATTACGAGGTTAAAAATTCATCGAACGTCACACAACTTCTGGGCATTCAATGAGCCGAGTGTTGCTCTCCGAATCGCGCACACGCGTCGTGTAATCCGACACGTGGCCCCGTACTCAAGGATGTTAAACTTCGCGCCAGCATAGAAGAGAAAGACATGGAAGAGCACACAAGACGCCCACTGGTGACTAACACTTTTCTGCAGAAAGCCATACACGTACACAAAACCAAAGGGGGCGATAGAAAATAAGCGGTGTATACACTTGGTGTTCACGTACGCTGACACCAACTCCCGTTGCCTCTTATTTTATACCACCCTCTGTGTACTTCTACATAAGTGCTCTTTTCTGCAGTGAAGAACTAGCTGATGTCAAGCAAATATCCTCTGTGACTCTTCTATGAATTCGGCTTCTCCCCTGGAGCCATGTTTAACATGTCGAATCATCGACTCGCCCAATTTTCTGCGTTTATTGCGTGTTCTATACTTTCTTTCAA
>JARKHS020021394.1:0-35199 GCA_030143305.2 Amblyomma americanum
TGCACCGACGCCTACAAAAGCCAGTCATGCACTCCGAGAAGATTCCAGCCTCGTCACACCACCAGTGAAGCCTGGCCGCGACCATGTTCTCCATGACTTTGCATAAGCAGCTCGTCAGGCTCACGGGGCGAAAAGAGTCAAGAAGAAAGGGGGATTTACACGGCTTTAAGAGAGTAATCACACGTGCGCTCGTGCTTCACGCATGTCACATTGTTCATGATCGCATCCATTGTGCACCGACGCCTACAAAAGCCAGTCATGCAATCCGAGAAGATTCCAGCCTCGTCGCACCATCAGTGAAGCCTGGCAGCGATCATTTTCTCCATGACTTTGCATACGCAGCTCGTCAGGCTCACGGGGCGAAAAGAGTCAAGAAGAAAGGCGGATTTACACGGCTTTAAGAGAGTAATCACACGTGCAATCTTCCATGATTAGGGCATAGTACATCATAGTAGCAGTACAGCTGTTCCATTCGGTCCATGGTTTTAAACATACCGTACGTAATGGCGTCAGGACCAGCAGCAGTCTTTCGCCGACAACATGCGAGTGCAATTGTGAATTCGTACTTCAAAAAAGCATGTTGCGCACGAAAGCAAGCGCTTACTTTTCGTTAACCCTATGCAGCTGATTTCCCAAATTCCTTGGAGTCTACCGATGCGCTCGGACGAGAAATTAGCTGAAACAACTCGTCAGCAAACACTGTTTCTGGAGCCGCTCGAGCTCTTGCAAGGTTTATGAAAGGGTTATTCTGCATAAATTGTCCACTTAGAGCTTAGATTATCCGCCAGATTCTTGGCACTGGTGCCTCAGGGGCGCATGTGCCGCAAAGGTCACGCCAGCGCTTTCTTCCTGAATTCTGCGGACGCCTACGCATACCAAAGTGTACCTTTTGGGCTCCACGATATGATTCCAAAGAACCACTTCAACGATAAGCCTTTTCCGCTCGCCTTCTAACAGGCCTCATGTATTCATATTTTCCGCAATGTTGCTGAGTTATTTAATTATAGGGACCTTGTTGGTGCGACGCCTCAAGTTGTCGTGTAACAGCGCAGCGAGGCGAAACCATACATGTTAATGTCCAAGCTAACTTGCTGATATATGTGGAAACGAAGAGCTTTCCAGTTGATAAGTCTGACTTGGCGCCCTTCTCCCTCATAGCGTTAGCGAAATCACTATTAAGCGTGATTTACGTATGGAATGCCGAAAGGTAATGCTAACTCAGACGTTACAACCAAGACCAAAACAACACACAGACATCTCAATGTCGACTTCAACTGAGGATCTTGGAACAGGCCTGAAAGAGTCTCCCAATATTCATGTAGAAGATGTTTTCGCCACGCTTGAAGAAGTATAGACACCTAAATTTTGAGGGCCGGTTTTCTTGTTTGTAATGATGCGTAAGGCTTTATTATACATGGATTACCACCTGGTATTCTCCTACGACCGCAAAATAATTTATAATCGCATTCATTTTTCGTGCTGTTTCTGTTTCGGGTTCAACAGCCGAAAGAGGACTGGGGCGTCGACGTGTACTTACAGGTCACGTGAGACATGAAAAAAACTGCAATATAATCGTTGCTTCCACATTTCTTGTCACTGGGGCTTTTGAGGAAGGCTGCCTTCAGCACTGTGGTGAATTAAAACGATGAAGCAGCGATTATATTGACGTTTTTCCATGCCCGATCCCGTGACACAAAAGCACTCTTTGACGTCACAGCCATCCTTCGGCTGTTGAAACCGGAACATCAAGACAGAAAAAAATCGATTATAAATTATTTAGTGGTCGTGGGGGAATGTCAAATGAGGACTCATGCGCAGTAGTGTCTTCCGCACAATTATAGAGAAGAAAACATGTCACCACAAATAGGTGCTCTATACTTCTTTGAGTCCGTGATATTTGTAATTGCTCAGCGAGAGTTTATGATTCTAATGGTGCATTTCAGTAATTTCTTTTTATTTGGCGTTGCCGAAAGCTTGAAAAAATTGGTGGAACCGATATTTTTTCATATGCGGACACCACCAGATAATAAGCTCGCAATATTTTGAATCCATGGTGGGAGTGGCTCATTATCCTCTGAAGACTCTGCTCGATGCAAGCTATATGATTTCGTGGGGCGTTTTTGAGTAGATGATCTGTGCGTGCGAATTACATTTCTCAGCTTGTTAACTCGCTCAACATGCAAAAGAAAATCCTGTCGAGGCATGCACTTAACTGCGAATAACCAAAAGGGATGCGCAGCATTTTCGCATTCCTTTCTTATTAAGTACTGCGCTATCGAAACCCGCATCTGTTTTTGTTGCTCTCTTCGCGGTGACGGTATTATCTCCGTTTGGATACTGGCAGCGCTAATGCTTGCAGTGGTGGATTAAACCCATTTCAAAAACATTTTTCAACTTTTTCCACGAAATCCGCGGTGGGCGACCACAGATTGCTTTACCAACTCCTTCCCGTACGACATCGGAACCTCGGCAAGTTCAATGCAAAATTCTCTGCCACATCGAGTGGCTCGCAGCGGGAGATTTTGCTTCAAAGAAATAAGGCTTCGTTTTGAGTGACATTATGCCCGAGCCCCTTCCGCAGCGCTTCTTAAGTTCAGAACCTCCTGCTGCAGCCGCAATAGATTGTTAATTAAAAACAAGAATTCATGCTCTCCCACGAGAGAATTCGTTCCCGTTGCGAATGCAGCTCATAGCAGTTGCCATGGCCTTCAGAAGATAATATTGTGTTTGTTGTTCTGAATCGGGGGCAACAACTAATTCTTTATGTTGTCTAGTCTTCCTATATTCTGCGTACAGCAAAGGGGCCGAAGCGGTAGACCAATACACAGCCCCATCCGGCCTACAATGCACCCCTAAAAAATCGAAACTCATCGCCTTCCGCACAGCAGTATAAAAAGGGTACAACGCATACCGCAAGGTGAAAGTCGATTGCACATTGAGGGACAACCCATATCGGTAGACCCGGATATCGGACCTGTCGGCCTTCATCTGCAATATACGGGCGCATACCTGCAAGCTGTCTAACGACTCAAACAAGGCCGCACTCCAGACTATACGACTCCATTCATGAATAAGCGTTCGACACCACATTAAGGAAAGCAGGACACCGTCCGCCTGATTCAGTCCTTCGACCTCAGCCGCGTAGTGCACGTCGCCTCATGCCTAGTGATCCGGGCAGTTGAAAGAGAGCAAATCAGAACCCTCATAAGATACAATTATGATACTCAAAGCATGGTCAATTAGTTAGACAGGCAGAGCAGAAGAGTTGGTCGTAAAATCGACATGCAAAATCCTAAGTATGATTCTACAGTCTTGCAAGGTAACAGCAGTTCACAATTGGTAGCGAGGTGCTTGAACTGGAAAGGGAATAAGTCTACTTAGGGATGGTAGCGGCCGCTGATCCTGATCATGAGAGGGAAATAACTAGAAAAATAAAAATGAGGTGTAGCGCATATGGCAGGTCCTCACAGATCATGAATGGCAGTTTACCAATATCTCCTCGAGAGAAAAGTGTACAACAGCTCTATCTTGCCGGTACTCACCTACGGGGCAGAAACGTAGAGGCTAACGAAAAGGGTTGAGTTAAGGAAACAAGGCGATCCATGGAAAGAAAATTGATAGGTATAACTTTAAGAGACCGGGAACGCGCAGAGTTGGTGAATGAACAAACGCCTAGTCGAAATAAAGAGGAAGAAATTGGCTTTAGTAGGGCACATAATGCGAAGGCAAGATAACCGCTGGTTCTTAAGGGTAACGGAGTGAATTCCAAGAGAAGGCAAGCGTAGCAGGGGGCGGCAGAAAGTTAGGTGGGCGGATGAGATTAAGACGTCTGCTGGCATACGGTGACCATGAGAGAGACCTTTGCCCTGCAGTAAGCGTTGTCAGGCGGATGATGATGATGAAACGTAAAACCAACAAACAAGCCCTCGGCCGCCCAGTTCGTACCTGAATAGAAAAACGACTTGCCCTTGAGTCTCCATCCATCTGAACGAGCTAATCAATGCTCGCCTAGACACGCAGTACAATCGTTGATACAACTCCTGCAAACGGGATAGTCCTAGACGGCCTGCCCCAACAAAAGGCCCCTAAATCAGACATCCCTCCTAACCTCCACAAACAACCTCTCGCTAGTCCGGTAGCTAAGACACATGCACTCACAATACGAAGCAAGGCTCTGCCACGACCTATCCTCCAAATAGCACTCACACCGCGGCGTAGTTAACAGCGACGCGGAAGCACTGGAAACTCATCAGCGCATTACAGAGGTATTAACAGACCAAAACAGAGGATTACTATACTGCGAATCCGGCAAGACCCCTACCACCGCATCCCCGCACCCCCTCCCCCCCCCCCCCCCCCCCCCTGAAAGCAGCGGAAGAGGTCAGCCCTTCGTCACCACTAGCATGGAAAAATATAACGTGCCATGGTATATGCTTGCATTCACCGAAAGAGATGAGCTCTCGGATTTAACAAAGGCGATCAGGTTAGAGTGAACATAGTCGGATAAAGTGTCCTAACGCAGTTCCGTCGTCCTTGTATCCTTCCATTCAACATTTAATTTAGAATGAGGGATTTTCTTACCAGAAAAAAACGGCAATCCTTTTCGTCAGCCGTCACGAAAGCAATCACCTACATGTACGTACGACCATGTACACTAAGTAGAGGACATCGTATCAGTTTCGCGACACTTGTTTCGATCTGAGGCTATTATTTTACTTTTTGAGCCCATTATAAAAGTTTGACCAAAGTATCGACTGATTTATTTCCTTCGCTTTAAATAATTCCCCAAAACAAATGTTGGTGCGTATGTGTAGCGCTATCTTTTGGAGCTAACCTGAGCTATATATGTTAATTTCTGTTGCGGCTAACCTTAGCTATTTATGTTAATTGCTTCTGGCAGCCGCTAGATGGCACTACATGTAGAAAAAATACGTTGTCACTAGTCGTCTGCGCATTCTACTGTGAGTGAATGTGGAGAGATGGACGTCCACCTCGAACAGCGTGTAAACATAAAATTCTGTGTGAAGCTTGGCAAGACAGCCACACAGACGTATGAACTCCTTCGTGACGCTTACGTCAACTAGACATTATCGCCGGCGCAAGTTCTCGATTGGGCCAAGAGGTTCATTTCGGGGAGAACGTCGGTGGAAGACGACACAAGGCAGGGGCGCCCTTCAACCTTACGGAAGGAAAACAAAGTAGCTCGGATCAAGGAAATCGTATACAGCAAGACCGCACCATTACATTCCGCATGCTATCAGATGCTCTCGGCATTAGTAAAACAACATGCCACCAAATTTTGCGTCAGAACTTGAGGAAGCGAAAGCTGAACGCTAGACTTGTGCCGCACTCCCTCACACAGGACCAGAAGGACACGCAGGCATCAGTGACCGCTGATTTGCTCTACGATGCAGAGAAGGATGCTGCATTCGTCGACAGCATCATTGCTGAAGACGAAACATGGTGTTTTCAATACGATCTTCAACAAAGAGGCAGAGCGCCGAATGGCGGTCCACAAGCTCTCCGGCGTCGAGAAAGGTGCAGTGAAACAAGACCAAAACAAGGACGATGCTGATCGTTTTTTTCGATGCCAGAGGTGTCATACACAACGAGTTCGTCCCACAAGGGCAGACGCTGAATCAGATGTTTTGTATTCGCGTGCTCCAACTCATGCGTGACGCACTGCGACGCCGTCGGCCTGACTTCTGGGCATCTGGACAATGGAGCCTTCTCCACGATAACGCAAGGCCGCACACTGCTCTCAGCGTGACAAAATTTCTCGCCAAGCACAGCATTACAGTACTTCCTCATCCGCCATACTCGCCTGATATGTCCTCATGCGATTTTTTCCTGTTTCCTCGTGTGAAGACAGCCCTAGAAAGTCTATGGATGGGGCGCGTGGAGGCCATTCAAGACGCCACCACGAAGGAGCTGACAGCCCTGCCAAAAGAAGCGTTTTACAACTGTGTCCAAGACCTCAAGAAGCGTTGGAAGCTGTGTATAGACTCCAAGGGAGACTATTACGAAGCGGTGCTGAACAAATGATTTCAATGTTAAACGCATTTTTTAATATACTCAGTCTCGGAATTTTACGGACAAAGGTTGTATTACTGCGTCCTATAGCAAAAACAAGTACTTATTATTGGCACCAAAAACAGTGCTATCGAAAATGAAGCAGAGCATTCAATCTTGGGTCTCAGGGCTCGAGGCGCCCTGTTTAATTTTCTGTACACAACTGCATGACTTGGGCCGCATCCTATTTTCTGCTTCGACGGCGAGCGCTGTGCGGCCATGACGGGCTCGCTGCGTTTTCCTGCTCTTGAGCGGGTCGTAACACTTTTGTAGAGACAATGTTTCTAATCATGCATTAATCTGCCATTGCAACTTAGACACGGAATGCTGGGCAGCCGCAATGCGAACCTACAGAGCGGGCTGGCACAAGCCTACATGTGCACGCCGACACAGGTGGCTGAGTGCAGGGAATCATAAGTGCAGTCATGGATAAAAACATACGTGACTTGGACATTGGAATAAAACGCAATTTCTGCGTTCCCTTGCTACTCAGTGAACTGGTATCCGTTCCAGCAGATGGAGCAAGCATGTTTCTCATGCTTCAGTGCTAATGGTATCGTCGATTACAGGAGGCAGGTAGCGCTGGCTACTTAGCACATCTCACTTACGGTTAACATTCTCTTCGAAATTTCGGGACGCGAGCAGTTGTTTAAAGTTTGAGGGCATAGGAGTATAGAATGGAAGTTTTGCCGTAGCGTGAACGGCAACTATAGATATGAAGGTGCCTATCAGAGTGTTCTCGCAGACACCCGTAATTAGGCTTCCCTCTCCTACTCTAATCTGGAGCTCTAAGTTAATTGAATTAGGGGACTAAGAGTGTGTGGTTCAAAGATTTTGATGTGCGCTGTTGAATGGGGGGTTGAGGTAGATGTAGATGAGTGTAGGCGCATGAGTGGGGGGTAAGTAGAGGCCCGTCAATTGGAGATAAGTTTTTACAGGTACATTCCCAGACGTTTGTTTACAGGAGGCTATCCTAAAGTGGCGTCTTCTAGGCCCAAAGGACACCCAAAATGTGGAAGTTTCACTCAGGCAGGCAGCAGAATTGGCGACGCAGTAAAGCTATATTTTCCATTTTTTACTTTATTTTCACTCAGTATACTTGCTCTAAACATCTGACGTTGCCCATGTACCTGAGTGGGGTGCTAGAAACTTATCATCGCAGTATGATCCACTCTATGGCGAAAGAGAGTGAGGGCGAGAGATTGCACATGCGAAAACATCTTCTTGACGTGGATGTGAGCGCATGAGTGTAAACATCAAGACTATACCGTACATGTTGTGCCTGCAATGCTTCCCTTCTGACATAATATGACATCACAACTCTCCCGATAGAGCAGAACATTGAGAATCAGCCGCATAGCCCTTGAAAATCGCGGACGAGTCGAGCACTTGAGTCCCGGCGGGCGCAGAAGTTTTGGTGCCTGAGGCTTCAGCTGTATTACAATACCACAAGGTGTATGCGTTTCGATAGGAAGCCATTTAACGCTTCTGATTAGCCAGTTTCCGCAATAAGCCGTTCTTCACAGGTAATAAATCATACTGTGATCTCGCTACTCTCCCCTTCTCCCTAGAGTTCAGCATGATTCTACGTCAAATCTAGTGTTCAAGAGCTTTAAGAGCGATCATCACTGAAGCTTGTAGTCTCTCTTGGGCTATCTCAGGAGTTCTAGAGCGTTTTGCCTGCTTTATGGTAGCGGTTTTCCGAAAGAAGTGGAGTCATTTGGCTGAACTGTCATTTTGCTGGACGATATGAGTAAATCGGGACTTTGCGGAAAAAAACCATTTCACAGTTATGGATCATCACATTTTGCTATTATTGGCACCGGTACGTGCAGTTTAACCTCCTGACGCGGGTCGTTGGCTACGGGAGTCTCCGTATAGGAGGCTCCTTTCATTTTGACCGCTTGAAGTTTTTTAACTGGCGCCGAGATCGCACAGAACACTGCTGTTTTCTTATTTGGCCAGCATCGGAATACAGTCGCCGCGGCAGGAATCAGCAGCGGAGCCGCAAAACCAATGAGTCGTCGCGCAACGTTCATCATATTTGTTTTCCATCGGCTCTGCAGTCCAATAAGAAATACAATGCCTAGGAGGTCCTCTGTTGAACTGAGTGCAATAGGATGGTGGACACTGCCAGAATTTTCCTCATTTATTTCTTCAAGGAGCTCAGTAAAACGCCCTAGAACAATGTCGCATACAAATACTAAATCTGTGCAATGTGTTTTCTGAAACGTTTTTAAAGCAGCAATTTATATACATTTTATAAGAGGCACCTTTTATATAAGCCATGTGTTTTCGAAGGAATCTCAGAGCAGGGTATATGAAAGAAAGTCTTCGTACATGCTGAAAAATTTATTTTATGCGCTGGTAAAAATGAGGCAAACTTCCGCAAAAAAGGACGTTTGGCTGTTTGATACAGCAAACATATCTACACAAAAAAATTATGCTCAGCAGAAGCATCCAAGCTAAAACATGTCACATTGAATAACAGGGTTCTGAATAATAAAAATCGGCAGTGGCTTAGCTCAGCTATGCCAGGATATACGAAGCGAGAGCTGCAGTCCGCCCTTGCTCTATTCGCGTGGTCAGTTATACGACGAGCCTTTACATCCTCCTCTTCAGTTGTTGTTGATGATTATGTTGTTTCCATTGCTTTAACTTGATTTTCTTGCGAAGGAACCATGCGAGATGCTATGCGCCGCTTGTTACGCTCCGCCTCTTGGCTTCTGTGTTTGGCAAGACGCTCTCTTTGCTAAGGCGTCTCCGTCGCTCTTTTAGCCTTCTGATGTTCATTCTTTCTCTGCAGAGCGACCAAGTGCCAGGCGACGACTTCTGGGTCCCAAGAATTGATCTTCTCCTAACGATACCGCCGCATAGCGGCGTTTGGAGTCGCCTTATCGTCACCCATACGAAGCGATTGTGATACACAGTCGTATCACCTCAGCTTTTATACACACAGCCGCACATACGCAATTTATCCACTCGACTCCACACGGGGTTGCGGCGGCGGCTGAGCTCCGACGTCATGTATCGCGCACCTGCTGCCCTTCACCGGTTGCCGCGCATGCGCATTCACGCGCGCCGCCGGAGGGCGTAGTAGGGCCGGGCGTCCTGTGTGTGTGTAGCTTGGTGTTGTGTCTGTTTCTTACCGCTAAGAATATGATTCCTTTAAGCCGGGGAGCTCATTGTGCGACAGTGGCGGCGAACTCTGACGTCATGCGCGGCGCACCTTCTGCTCCTCTCTGGTTTCGCGCAAGCGTACTATCGGCCTCCCAGGCTCACGGCGAAATGCTCGACCGGGTAGCATAGTGTAGCTCTCGCTGCAATAAAAATGAAATTGACTAGACCGGCATCAGAAAACTCAACACAAGTCAGAAGTCGGCGAAGTAGAGCAGGGTCAACGCTTCCGAGGATCACACAGAGCTTCCGGCTCAGCGTTTAGCAAGGAAGCCCTGGACTCAACCCCGCATCACAACAACAACAACAATAATAATAATAATAATAATAATAATAATAATAATAATAATAATAATAATAATAATAATAATAATAATAATAATAATAATAATAATAATAATAATAATAACAATACAAACCACAATAAGAGCAATACATTATAAATGCTTATGCAAATCAGGAAACTAAGCACGACACGTCTGCAGGTTACGCTGCACAGTCGTCTTGCACTGTTTTTTGCAGTCTGGGCCCTTCTTATTCTTGTTTAATTGGCAGCCATGCTTCTAATTGCCCAAAAAGTTTACAAGATGCGGGTGTGCTTAAGGAGAAAACTTTATTGTACTCTGTTGTTTTCGGCCATCTTCAGAGATGTTCTCTCCTTTGTTGTATCCCCAGGAGTCTTCTATGTCGAGATCGCCCACTTTTATTCAATGGTCGGTTGCTTTCAGGGCATGCGTGACTCCGCTGGCCACTGCCGCCCGTTGAGCTCGCTGTACCAGACCTTGTTGGCCTTCACAGCGGTCGCTGGAATGCAGTCTCTCCCATTGCTCCGCACTCCGGTTTTGGATTTTGGGGACCACGTCAATGTTTTGGCAGGCCAATGTGATGTGATATAGCTTTTTGTCGCACCTGGGACATTTGTCCGCGTACATCGCACGGTGCATTTTATCAAGCCAACGGTTTGGTCCGGGACCCTTTTCCAAGGCATCACACTCTACAAGTGACGAGAACAAGGCCTGGGGAAACCTTGTACCCATTAAAAAATCGGTGGGTACCCGGCGTACTGGGGATCGAGCCCAGCACATCTCGAATGCGAGGCGGATGATCTACCACAAGGCCACCCTTCGGTGCTCACCAAGACCCTTCTCCCAAGCATCTCACCTTAGAAGAGCCGAGCACCAGGCCGCGGGAAATCTTGTCTGTAATTGTCTCAAAGTGGCAGCGTCCTCTCTGTTGAGAGATTTTGCCGCGGGGGATATCGGATTCTTCTGCCTCGGTAGTTTTGTAGTATGGCCGAGTATTCCTTGCGTGTTGGCACGAGTTCTGCCGTCTCGTCGGATGCTTGGAAAGTATTGCATCCTTGAGCTATCCTGTCGGCCTCATGGTTCATTGCCCTCCCCTGTTTATTTATTTATTTCCACTGTGAGAATTTCTCTCATTTATTTTTTCAAGGAGCTCATGTAGAACGCCCTACAACAATATGACATACTAATACTAAATTTGTGCAATGTGTTTTCTGAAACGTTTTTAAAGCAGCAATTTAGATACAATTAATAAGAAGCACCTCTTACATAAGCCAGTGTCCCGGTACTCACACAATTTTTTGTGTGGTCTTGCGGTTTTCTTCTTCGTGGTTTTTAACTCTGTCGCTTGCTGCGAGGAGAATACAGAGCACGCGACGACCTATCCTGCTATTCATGTAATTGTGTCATGCTGTTTGAGAGTCCGTAAGTATTGTTAGCGACCACACGGCTCTAGAGCCCTCCGCCACCGCTGGAGAAACGGCTACTTCCTGGGCCTCTGCTACCGTGCAGTTTCACATAGACGCGCTGATTATTTCGTGCAGAGACGAATCGGCCACCGTGGCAACCTCAATTTTGGTGTGCCCTCCTCTCGAGGATGCGTCTGCATACACGGTCGTGTCCTGAGGATCTTATGTTTTCTCGATAAATTCGGCCCTCGCATCTCTTGTGCCTCGATGGAGGCTGGGGTCCATGTCTCTTGGCATTGGCGCTACCTTAAGGGACTTGCGAGACATGTCGGGGATCGTTTCTGTCCTCGTCATTTCTCGCATCTTCTCGCGGTATCCGAGTCTCTGTTAGAGCGCTTTTCCAGTCACTGTCTGCACAAGCCTCGTTTTTGCGACTCAAGCTGCGCCTCCCGTAGCTCCTCGAATGGATTTTGCACTCCCCGGGCCATGAGATTTTCTGTAGACGTGTTGTGCGGTAGTCGGAGCACTGTCTTATACGTTTTCCGCAACAGGGCATCTGCTTGTATTTCGCTCTTGATGAGGCACTGGTAGGGTAGGTTGTACGTGATTCGGCTAACAACCAGGTTTTTCTGACTGGTTTTTGTGTGTCCTCTCCTCTTCGCGCATCCCATGTCACCTGTTCGTAATGCGGGTGCTCATGCGTGCAACCTGTAGCGTTGTTGCTCTGAGCAGGGAGAAAGTGGGAGTACTGCGTTGGTAAAATTTTATTTGATCACAGTCGCCCATGCCAATGAGCTACAATGTCTGACATTGTGTGAGAACGGGCATGCTTCATCAGCTGATGACTTTGTCAGGCAGATGCGCATTGAGGCAGCGTTGAAATAATTTATTTTCTCAGAACACGCGCCTGATAAGCTCTGTGGCCGATAGTACATCGGTGGCAGAAGTGGCGGTGCAAAAGCGGCTATTTCCTCCTGTGCTACAACGTCACACACGGATTCTAAGAGCCACTCATCGGTGCCCCAGAATCCATGGTGAGCTGTTCTGACGAATGCACAGCTTTATTCATCTTGTACCTGTATGCGCAGAAAAATGTAATATTATCTGCTCTAGCTATTACATTACGCTCCTATTCTAGAAAAAAAATTTCGAGGCACCTGAACTCTGCTTAAGTCATATGGACAGTTTTTATATGTCGAGAATGGACAATAACATCCGTCGCAAGAACCCTTGTTTCACAGAAGGATGCAATGAGCATGGATGGAAGATGTATCAATATAGAACCAAGATGAGCAGCATTCTTTGTAACATCACAGATCCCTTTGTAGCAAACCTAGGCAACATTCTGTTCTTCTGTGAAAGAGTATGTAAAAAGAGTGTGCACACAATTAAGCGATATCATGAAGCAGATTCGCGAGGCCATTTGTTCTTGAGCGCTCCAACAAAGCACAATGAACGTAAAGGCATTGTGCAACGTTTTTTTTTTTAATAGAAAAGCACCTAAAGTTACATGTATGATGATGTCGAACGACAGTAGCCACTTCGCAGTGCAGCCCAATCGGAAGACTTTCGCGAACGTCTTATGCACTACACTACGTTTTTAACGGAAAGAACATATCGTCCTCTGCAGACCGATAATAGTTGTCATTTCTTCGCGAAGTTAGTTGTAATTATTACATGATTTCTTTATGAAAGAGAGCCGCCCAGTTCTGCTATAAATCCTAGTCTTGTGACTTTCAAGTACAATGGGCGCTAGATGCCCGTTAGGGCATACGAACATGCAGGCATGTTTCAAAGTAGAAATTTATCAATTTCATCTTCGGGTTGGATTGAGAGAAAATGTATATGTGTTACTGTTTACTCATCTCTCGTGAGGGTTTTTCAAATGGACAGGAAGAATGTTGTCTTCAGATTTGGCAACGGTAAACGTGGCGGCAAGCAGTGACATGTATTTTAGAGAACTGAGGAGAGGCTTGGCACTCACGGCAATCATATCGCAGCTCTTATCAAGCAAAACCTCCCGAGCGGTTGCTAGAAAATGTTCGCACGAATTTAGCGATACGTGATTAGCATCAGGGGCGAAAAAAAAGGTTTTATTGGGAACTGATGCGCAAAGCTTAAAGCTTATTAAGACTTATAAAGCAGGCTTGATGCAGTGCGCAAAATGGTTTGCATATGCTCTAAAGACGACAAAATTCAATATTTGTTTGCATCCTGCGCGGCAGTAGGTTCTGATGCTATCGCATTGACAACACATGAAAAAATGAGGTGTCCTTGTATCTTTATTTCATGGTCTCGCGGTTTAGCAGGTTTAACAGCTCTCGAGAGACAGAGGCAGTGAACCAAGAAATACGATCAGCTACCACAGCGTCAAGTTGTTGAAAGGCAGTTAAATGAAGCCGTGGGCGCATGAAGAAGTTTCGGCCCTATAGGACCGACGATGTGGCGCGATTGAAAAACACTTCACTTCCATTATTACTTGTTTCAGCCAAAAGAGTATTCCTAAAAAAAATTCTTAATAAATACTTTTCGATGTGCGTGCGGCATGTGCGAGAGTATGGTTCCTAAAGTGCTGGTAGTACAAGCGGCAGGGCACAGTTCACTCTTCCCGCACGGGGAAATAAACACTTCACTCCTGCATGCATTCAGATACCGCGTTTTATTGATTCGTTGAACATAGGGTATTGCTGGAATATTTAACACAAATCAGTTCTGAGTCTTGCTCTTGAGGCCAGCATTTGTTAAGACGTTTCTGCAGTACTGCGAGCTTATTATCTAACAAGACGTCGCGAAACAGTGCGCCTTTGTGCATGTATCTATCGACCGCTAAAACCAGGATAACAGAAAAGCCGTCCATCTGTACGTCTTCTCGGTGAGCCGATGCACTTGCAGCCATCAGTGCATGGAGTGCCTGGTTTTTGGCCAGGAAGGCACTAAAAAGCAGTAAACAGAAAGACAGAGATTGCATATCTGAATGGGAATGTAAAAAGCGGTAACACACATCTTACAACAATAACTAGTTAGACAGCTGCCACTAGAGAAGCGGTGTACACAAAATGCGCTTCCCATCTCTGAAAAGCACACCTCTTGGTTGTATCAGAAGGTGTTTGCAAGTTGTACAAATTATCACAGAACACCTTTTGGTTAGTGCTGGCCCACATGAGGCGCGGATACCGCGCTTCCACGCACCATCAATACACATATAGTGAAATGATGAATACGTTATGGATAGTATTTTGTGTTTTTTGGGGTGCTCAGAAACAACTTCGTGTTTTGAGCACAGAAGTATGAAGCTGGTGTTGCAATAAAATTGGAAGTAGAAGCAGATAGGCCAACATAACGTGAAAAAGCAACGAAGAAATTTAGGGAAAATTAGCTGCGGTTTAACTACTGCTCAACTTGGTTAGAGAGCGAAAGCTGTGGTGTATCGGACAAGTGGACGTGGTTTGACACCTGTAACGTTGAGAGCGTTCCGCCCATTAGATAGGCACCACACCCACCCCGCCACCCTGGCAGGTGGCAGTTAAATTAAAGGTTGATCGCGAGAGATTGGTCACCCAATTAACGCTGCGGCCTATTGAACCACCCTCTACCGGCGAATCGAAAAGTCAAAGATCAAAGTCAAAGGTCAAGTGGTGCGACACCATATATGGTAAGGCATATAGCCACACTTGACCTCTGGCTCACTTGAAGGGCAACCGGCAACGCACGGCGAAATCGGCGAAATCGTTTCGAAACCACTCGGTGAAACCATAGCGTAAATTAATGAGAGAGCCAAGCAAGGTAACAGCATTCGCTATATCTTGACAGTTTAAACTCTCCCACTGTGACACGAATTGACCATCCGCAGGAGGCGAGGCACAATTTCTGCATGTTATAGTAAACGATGTAAAAGTTCAACGGGGATGACAACCACCTTCAAGCACGCAGCAAACCAGTTACGGTTGACGTTATTTGCAAAACAAGCACGAGGAACTTGTAAAGATGTAAAGTTCAAAAATTTTATAGCGTGTACAGACTTTATCAGGGGAATTATTCAGTAGAACACACCTGGTGCGTTTAGGGGAAGCCCAAATAGTGTGACCAATGATCCGAAATAGCTTGTTTGTTAAAATACCGAAGAACCGACGCAGTGCGCAACAGGTTCAGTGATGGTTACATTAATGGTGAGTGTGTCTATTGCTAACTATTTCATGAGGAGCATCTAAATTCTTGTACGAGTATTTTTGCGCCCCTTGAATATCCACATTAGCCCGCGTACTTTCAAATTTTAACAGAATGGCCGGCGCGTATTTTTGATCTATTAGCTTGTATAGCATACTTAAACGAATGTATCCTTTTTAGCTGCCACCATGCACACGGGCGGCAGGATTTGTCTTGTCTGTAAAACTGCTTGTACCGTTTTCTTGCTGTCGCAGTGCACCGGCCCATAGACGCTATAGTCGACCACGACAGACTCCCCATCGAACTAACTCTCTCTAACAGGCTGGCGGCATTAAAAAGTAGAGCAAAAGAAACATAAAGCGCCCAAAGTCAACAATGAAATTTTCGGGTATGCTGCACAACGGAATGAAATATGTACGAGCGAAAGTAAAGATTTACAGGTGCGGAACGGGGCTACTACGTCCTCGTATCAATGTGTATGAGCAAAGAACTGATGCTGACTCTGCCCAAAGACGCGGGTAGATAGAACGTCCGCAGTGAAATTGTTGGAAGGCGGATACAATTACATTATTCAGTGCAAACGTGGAAACCCTACGCTGCGCATGTGTAACGTAGCTGCAGTCAGCAGTGGCCGGACTATACTCGCAGCATAAAGAAAATGTCCTTCATAAATACGTTTGCTTTCACATAGAATTCATGCGGCGATCGCAATAATGCCTCAAACATTAGGAATCACTTTTTGAGTGGTGCTGTGGAAAGCACTTTTGAAACCAAGAAAGAACCCGCAAAGCTACGTTCTGGTAACGAGGTCGAGGAAATGGTCTATATATGAGCAGGCGGGCAAAATTTCTGCCATTTTACGTTTAATATAAAAGCATATTTAAATTTAAAAGTTACTGGATTCACCCCGACAGGAGAAACTATTTGCAACTGCCTTCCTGATATTTCAACACGGGTTTCTTTTCTTAAAGCCAATTTTACTTAGAAAGCTAGCTCTGAAATGTAACGAAACATTTATTGTCGAAGGGAACACGCGAAAGTGTGCGTTCTCCAGCACATCTCGGATATCTACGCCCGTGGTAGGAACGAAATATAATTACCATCCTCGGACAAAGAAGCGGGCGCATATTCGGATTCCAGGAAGCCGGTTTGCATCTGAAATTGAGAGACTGTAATCAAAATTCCGCAAGCACTAAAATATCTTATGTAGCGGTTTGTGCTTATTTTTGTATCTTGTGCATGCCTTTTGCTGTGGCTGACCTACGGGCTGACGAAAACGTGTGCATTCTTCGATTGGCTGCGTTTCTGCCTGTGTCTGGTGAACGCGGAGACTGCGCAATCGAGACAAGGTCGCTTCACAGCCTATCGCCTCTGCAGCCCCACATGTACGGCTGTGCACCGCAGTTTTCTAATGGCGGCCGCTCTATGTGGACGAGGGAAACTGCCACAGCCCTGTACTGCCACAGCCGTGTACTGTGTGATGTCAGTGCACGTTCAGTGCGATGTCAGTGCAAGGAACTCCAGGTGGTCGAAATTTCTGGAGCCCTTCACTACGGTGCCCCTCATAACCTGAATCACTTTGGGACGTTAAACACCCATAAACCATCTTGTACATAAACATCTTGTAGGCGTGACGTCACCAGACTATGGGATGACCTCACACCCCTATTACCTCTCACGGTGTCACTCATTAGCCCCATAAAAAACTCTATTTGATTACCTTAATTAATTACATCTGTTGATTAACCTGCTTTTTTGGCATAATTATTTAGTGCGATTAATTTGTATTGTTATTTGGGACCGTTAATCAGGATCGCTAGTTAATGACTAGTGTTAGTGACCAATTACTAATTGCTCTAACTCGGTATTATTTAATCACTGACTTTAAATACTTCACCACACCACTCTAGCTTCCACGTTTTGCTGACCTATTTTGCGAACACTTCCGACGGTAATTCAGTCGCAATAAAATGGCATTTTAAGGACAGCACACAAGCCATTAAATCATTGAAATTGGGCTTACAAAGCTGCCAAGCTGATCATAAAATGTACCAAGGAACGATAAAATTCAGCGAAGAAACTATGTAAAAGCCTCGCGCTTTTTAATATACCTTACTCTCACCTCATCTCTCAGACACAGACCTCTTCTTGTGGAAACTTTGCTCCTCTAGTAAGCAATTTCTGTGTTTCCAAATATTTTACAGCAATATTTTCGCAAAACATGTGCAAAATTATCCCCCCCTCTCTTTTCTAGTTATACTTATTATCTCAAGTTTACATTGCACATGAAATATTGAAACCTAGTACTCACTCAGAAGCTACAACCAAAGCCAGAAGAACACACACGTAAGTCCGTACCAGCTTCATCTGAACAGCCTGTCCCGCCAGGGAAGTAGATCCTTCTTATAAGGGCAGCTGTGCGTTGCAGTTGTTTTTTTTTTTTTGTGCGTGGCATGCCAGAACATTTGGTTGAAGTCTCATGCCCCGATTGAACGATATAATAAGCATACGAAAACGTTTTTGAAGCATTCTTAAAAGCGAATAATTAGGCTCTGAAAACGACACTCGATCAATACACGATGGCTGCATGGAAATCTTTTTTTCATGCGTGTGGCCTGAACATGCGAATTTAATTTCCGCGCTTGGTAAGTCGCTGAGAATAATATTTAGGAAACTGCAGCGCGGTGTCTTGTGTTGCAATATTCTCGTTACTGGCGCATCATATCAAGTCGCACGATGGTGCGACAAGACAGCATTAATAATTCCTAAAGAGGATTAAATAATACGGTAAAGGACAAATTCAATTATGCGAATGTCAGAGCAGAACTTTTTAAAAAGAGCTGCTTTTGTTGAAGAAAATGAGAGGATAGTAGTCTCGCGAATTCCCGTTGGGAGCGCAAAGCTAGGAGACTGCGCGCCGGCGGTGATAGACTGGAATAGTGATTGAAAATAGTAAGGAAAGTTTCCTGGGAAGAAAAGGTGTCGTTTTTTATAACTAACAAACATAAGCGGACAGAAGCAGTGTTAAGTTGAAAGGTTAATATTCTGTCTTAGCACATGTGATTTGCGATATTGCCTTTCAGGAGAGAACTCTGCTTTTAATTAGTTACACTGAAGTGGATACACAGCAGACTTAAGCTCCGCCTTAAGAGTATGACGTGAGAGCGTTAGTGGGTCCCCTTCACCTGCCTGGGGTTCCCCTTCCCTAGCACTTTGCGGACACGGATACGTATTCAGGAAAAAGCCTTTAATGGCTCATACTCCCGTCCGTCCGTCCGGCGTTACATCGAGCGCCTGGGGTGACTCATCGACGAGCGCAGCTGCCAAAATATTAACGCGAAAGACTTTAATGGCTCATGCTCACGTCCGTCCGTCCGTCCGTCCGTTACGCTGTTCAACTCGATAAGCAGAAAAATATTTTTGCACGATGAGATTCGAACCACCATCCTTCCCTTCCGCAGACAAACGTACTAACGACTGCGCTACTTCCAGCCAACGCATGTGTAGTTCTCCTTGTCTAGTACGCTTGAGAGTGTCTGCAGAAAGGCGTTGAATCAGACGGATGCCTTCCGAAAGCCCTCCTGTGTCTCCAGCATTTAAGATTTACAAACAATTCTGTACTTAATTAATATCTTCACCACACATCAGTGACACAAGCAGAACACCGCTCTAAAGGGTTTCGCCTTACCGCACTTAAGGTCAATTTTTTTCCCCCTGAATTTTTTTTCTTTCTCCATCGCGTAACGCTTAACCTTCCTTTAAGAGCCAATGTGACGTCATTAGAGATCCCTCCTGCTCAAGTATTCCGTTTTTGTCACCTAGGTCCTGCCTGCCTACGTATACAAGCGGAGCTGGTCATTTTACACTCTGCTGTCATAGACTCTGGGAGTTCTCATGCCACTCCTGGCGCTGTGGTCCAGCGATTCAGCGATGCGCCACTGCACCGGCAGGTGGTCATTTCAAACACCGCCATCACAGATGGGAGCAAGCTTTCGCGACTAATCATTATTTAATTGCCACCTGCCACGGTAGACGGTTTGCCCACAATCCGGTGGAAAGGCTGCCACCTATTCACGTGCTACGGTGGACAGATTGTGATGACGCCACAAGGTGACATCACTTAGGCCAAGCTGTTTTTCCGCTCCCAACACTGCCGCCGTCGACACCAGTTTTTGTGCCGAACGGGAGTTTCAACTCTATGGCATTAGTGTTCATCTGTGGGCTGCCAAGCGCCTGTCAAAGCAGATTAAAATTTGCATCATTTTATGTGCCCATTGTGCCTTTCTGCCCTCATCTCGTGTCATCGCAGCGATTGTTGCATCGTGAAGTATGTTACGGCAACCCAGACTTCCGCACTCTCGAACAAGAACAGCTTGTGACGTAGGCCCCGATAGATTCATTTGCCGTATTGTCACTCATCGGGCAGTTCAATTTATGCCAAGCTTACGCAGCCCTTAGACGTTTTCTCCATATTGCGGGATCTTTCGAAAACCAAAACGACTGCTTTATAATCTGCAACAGGCCTCTCACTCTTCACTGAAAGGCACAGTGACATCTGAAACGAGGTTAGGCAATAGTAACGGCATCCACTTGCCTGTTTCTAGCCTATTTTTGAGGTTAGAGCGTTGGTACACGTATGTATGAGCTAAGTGCCCGGCGTCGACGTTGGCGACAGTTTGAAGCAACCGGGTGCTCCGGCCACCCAGGTGGGCCACCTGGGTCACGTGACCTTGTGACGCCATCACAACCATTCCAACTAGCCGCCGCGGTTGCAGAGTGGTTACGGCGCTCGGCTGCTTTCCCAAAAGACGCGGGTTTATCACTCCCTCCTTTATCCCTTCCCTTACGGCGCGGTTCAGGTGTCCAACGATATATGAGACAGATACTGCGCCATTTCCTTTCCACCAAAAACCAATTATTATTATTATTATTTCACCCCGGCCGCGGCGGTCGAATTTTTATGGAGGCGAAATTGTAGAGGCCCGTGTACTGTGCGATGTCAGTGGACGTTAAAGAGCCCCAGGCGGTCGAAATTTCCGGAGCCCTTCACTACGGCGTCTCTCATAGCCTGAGTCGCTTTGGGACGTTAAACCCCCCTAAACCAAACCAAACAACCATACCGACTGATTTTGAGGGAACTGACCTCCGTGGCAGGTAGCAGTTAAATTAATGATGATTGGTCGCGAGCAGTTGCTCGGCAAGAGCAACCCGGGTCTCACAAGTTCTACTGGTGGCAACACTTTCCATCGCAGGATAGTGGCGCATCAGTAAACCGCTGCACCACTGCGCCAGCAGTGGTATGGGGACTCCCAGCGAGCTATCAATGTGAAGTCAAAATTACTAGTTCGGCATATCTGGCCATTAGCTCATTAGAGCTGCCACGTCTTTCCCTTCAGGTGGAATTTGTGGTTCCCCTCTAGTGTTTTTTGTTATGGTATATATGAAAATTGCACATCCTTGTTCTCAGTGAGCGTAGTTAGGCTCATGATGATTATGTGAAAGCTTTGTTGTGTTAATTTTACGGCAGAGAAATCTTTAAACCAGAATTCTTACTGCAGTTTATCCACATACCTGAAGTAGAAGTGACGTCACTTTTATGGACCAAAAAAAAAGAAAGCGGAGTTGATTTTGTGTTTCTGACTTTCATGAAACTGGCGAAACACCGCTTCGGAACAGTCAGGGGTCTCCTGCGTAGGTTAAGTATCCCCCAAGCAGAGTGAGATGTTGTCGAAGCTTAGGGGGAAAATAAATTTTCAAGCAGTTTCAATTAGAATGTTGTTCCAACAATGAGATGTAAGAGGCCAATGAGGACATCCATTCCATCGACGAAAGTTATTATTGCCTGAGAGAGAAGATAAATCGAAGAGAAAAATATGCAGCGCAAAAAACGCATGTTTGCAAAAAAGGCATGCTTGTCTTTCTTCTGTCGCCTGTGCGTTTTTTTTTTTTTTTGCGCTGCATATTTTCCTCTTCTGTGATAAACCAACAGGCCCAATTTACCACCCTTCACAAGGTTAATCGACAACATGTGTAGCTGAACGCCCGGGAGAAATTTATCGAAAAAAAGCGGAACTCAAGAGATAATCTCTTTCTGGGTTACGTTAACAAGAAACAATTTTTCCTCCCATAAAGCTATTCATGCATCAACGCGGTAATGTTGTATGTGCCATTTTTCGGTTAGCTGCGCGCTGCGCAAATAATATCGCTACTACTCCTGGGTGTCAGCACACTGGCACACAGAAGACTCAGACATTAAGGAATGTATACTGCTGGCTGAATAAAAGGTATTCTTGAAATATATCTAGAAAGAGACAAACGGATGTAGTATATGCATTGATTATTTTTTAGAATATTTATGATTTTCGACTGTTTTGTTTTTGTTTTTCCATCTCCCTAAAGTTGTTGTGTATCTGGAGCTCATTTGTATGTGATAAAGTGTCTTTAGTGTATGCCCACATTTTTCTTCATTAGAAGAGAAACCCGTCGAAAGCTTTTCAACAACCTTTTGTTTGTTTTTTGGGTACGCTATAAGACGTAAATGAGAAGACAATGAAACACAAAATAGTTCGCTAGAACTCGAGCAGGCCGAAAGCGGGCAATATCTACAGTTTTGGCAACGCCACGAGAGCTTAAAAGCCAAGCTATGCCAACAGTCAGAAACACACAGCACGTAGAATTTACAGAATAGCAAAAAAAGATGAGATTCTACTACAAAACAACCGTTCACTTTCATCCGAACTGTTTCAGATAAAAGCGCCCCAAATAAGCGAGAGGTGCGGGAAAAGATTTCTCGTCTTATGTTACGCAGGGCACACTTGAAGCAAGGTTTTCTGCTGCTCTCTAGAATTAAATTCGCCTCAAGCACAATTTTCTTTTGCCCTGTTTCCAATCACAAGCGCCGCAATGTCTTAGTAGCAATCACCTTCTACGACTAATCACAAAGCCGCAAATCTAATCTGGCCGCGATTGTCCTAGCACGTTGTGGGCGTGGCACAATCGTAAGCAATATATGAGAAAACTCGGGTGCACGTGGCAGAGTCTCAAATACAACTTGCAGCGATATCCAGCGGCTGTTTTCCGCAAATATGTTGAAGTATTTTGCCGACATTCATAATGCAGGCCACCCCACCCTAGCTAATTTATTTTAGAATCGGCTGCATAGAGCGGGAAGCATTGCAAGACATCCTAATCAATCTGCATCGCTTCCAACGTCGACGGAAGAGAAAAGCTTCACGCATATAAGGAATGAAAATTGAAAAAGAAAAAAGAGTGATTTTCATCACTGCATGTTGTTAGTCACTTATATTTCTAGGGGTTATAAATGTCAGCGGCTGACGAAGTGCTCTGCATATTGTCGAAACGCAGGCGCAGATTTAATGCCAATAGGTGACAGAACCGCACCTTCATTCCCGCGTATCGCCGGAAACGTTGTTTTAGGCACTATCACACGCGCTTCTATGGTCCCATATTACTCATGGGAGTACGAACGCTCCCGATTACTCATATTTCGCTGCACGCAAAACCCATCGGTGGTCGATATTTCGCAATGCCTTTCACCACTCGTTCCCGCCATTGAAGCCCTTTCACTGCACATTGACCAATTCTCGCGTTCTGGCTGAACGAAGTACCCTTTTAGTAGAAGCATGTTAGTGTGTGATCGAGTGTTTAGAGTCATAATTTTCACACTATCTAAATTTGGCATTCATGGTTCGGCACAAAAGATAATCGGAACCAGCTAAACAGTGCTTCGCATGCCACCTTTAAATGCTATTTGGTCTGCTCGCCTTTCTTGTTTTTTCCTCCAGCGGTTTGAAGCATTGCCATTCAGTCGGCCTTACGAAAGCTGGGTTTTTTGCAGGCTCCAGTCTATGGTAATCGTGACGCAGTCGATATCTGCAAGTCCAAAGTAAGAATATGACTTGTTCTCTGAACTTTTCCTTAGTTCGCTGCAGATGGTAGAGGAACTGCACACAAGGGGATTTCAGTGTGTTTTCACAGACCTCCTTTACATATAAGCGTCCTTATGAAGCAACCAGGTGGTTGACAACCTCGCCCATGAAACGCTGACTTTTGAGTAATCAAGAAAAGTCCTTCAATACACCAAGCAACTGTTCAAATAAAAGGCTACTGGTATTTTTGGATCTCTGTTGTGTGTGCTAAGCCAACCTGGTCGTGTCAAGGGACTTTAGAGTACTGAAACCAACCCACTACACCGTATTCATACAGGTTGTACTCGTACTCCTGCATGGATGTATACGAAAAACAAATAAATGCTGTACTGAGGCTAGAAAAAAGAAATTGAAATCAACATCTCCCGGCCCGTGCCACAAAGTGTAAGGGACAAAAATGATGTCTAAAACAGTAATAGCATCGCCTCTGCTGATCTCACGTGGTATATGTGGCTATTGACACCGCCTCTTTATGCGGTGGCGACATCACCACCCGGTCGGGTGGCTCCTACGGCTTCTCTTCGCAGCGCAGGGATTCCCCGTGTCTCTAAAAGACTTTTTTTCACCATCAGACGAACTGGACATTTTCAAACAAGAAACACGAAACGTGTGACGTAGGGGATCGAGGATCACGGGAGTCATCACCGCGGTCAGGGTCTGTGGATAATAGTCAAGTATAGTCAGAAGGGCGCGACCTGGAGTGTGATGGCTAAGCGGTGGCGTTGACCTAGTATTTCGGCCTCGTCTAGTCCAGAGAAAGTATTTGTTAGGCCCTAGTCATGGAGGCGCTCATTAGAAGTGCTTATGAGACTTGTTTGTACTCTTTACGAAGGAGGCTGACCAGCTGAACTGCTTCCCTTATCGTTACAGCCTGAAAGTGCAGACAGTAAGTGAACCGACTGACGACCAGATCCTGAATTAGCCAAAGGACATCGTGGTCCTTCAGACTGTATTTGTGTATAACTACCATAGGGCAATGATTATACACTGCCTAGCTGTTCCTGGGTATTGGTCCTGGCGGGGTACGGTATATTGCGACGAATTTTCTCGGTGAAGACAAGGTGAACGAAGTGTCTCGGAGGTGCGCGTGCTCCGGGCTTGCGTGCTCACTGCTGTGCTCTGTGCGGGCCCTGTGCTCTTGACCGGTCTGCTGTGCCGGGACGTTCTTGCGTCGTTCCCGTACAAATACTGTAAATATTATGTACAAAGGCTAGCTCGGGTCATGCATCACAATGAGTGCTAGCACTGAGTCCTGTAGGTGTTCTGGGGTTAGAGAGGAGCTGTAGATGTATATGCTGGGCAGCCCGTTCGAATATCCTGTCTGTCATAATAGTAGCCACACGTCCTTTGGGGAGGGCTAAAGTCTCCAAGAAGCACTAGTCAACCGTGGTGGAAATGTCATCAGTTGTCTGGATGACATCTGTAAACTCTATATTTCGCTGCCGTAAAGGGGAGGGGGGATATTTTGCGCGATGCAATCGGCATCGCGGCCAGGACGGGTCGAGGGAGATGTAGGTAGGGGTATGGAGGCAGCTTCAGCAGTCCGCAAAGCCATAGAGGTCCACCTTAGGTGGTGGTGGCCCTATAGGCGGGGATCTGAGTGTTTTGCGGGTTGGGTGCAGTGGTGGGTAGATTAAGAGTTGGTCCCCGAGATCTTGATAGTCACCAGAATTGGTATAAGCTGTCCCATGCATCATTGCTAAACCACCACTGTTTTCAAGGTGTGGTGGTCACGGTAGACAAGTCTTTCCCCTAAAGCTAAGTGCTGGCGGAGGCGATGTGCTGTGGGATGACGTCTGAAAGGTCGTGGAAGAGTTGTGGAATTGTTTTAAACGGAGTGCATGCGGTTGCCACTGATGCATTATTCGACGCAATTGAAACATATAGGTTCACAAGGATAGCCTTTGGGAGTGTCAATCAGTCCGGAGTAATGACACACGGAAAGGTCTGGAGTGTGGAAAATATTCATCCTGTGTTCTCGTTGATAGCACATGTAGCAGGCCTAGTCGGTGTTCAAAAGTTTGACAAGAAAATTCATCCCCGCAGTGTATGCTGTATCGCGCAGCTGTGCGTCCCTGAATTACAAGCACAACCATTTTGGAGTGTACTAACATTCTCGCGTGTACAACGCGCCCTCCCTGAGTGCGAATTCGCAGGTTGGCAAGGATGTAATCAGTAGTAGTTCATGTGTCAACGTAGTAGTCCATGTGTCAACGTCGTGAATGACGATGAGTTTAAGTCCATCCGAAAGTGCAAAGTATGCTTTGAACGCGCACTCATGGTCGTTTAGCCGGAAAGATCATTGATCCGGAGCAAGACGCCCGTGCTCTCTTATACGTGCCGGTGTGCTCACGATCGCCATGTTGTTGCCGTGTGAAGTCCTGAGTTGCACAGATGGCTGAGTCGTTCACTACAGCGACCATAGCTTATTCCATTTGGCGCGTAGCATACAGATTGAGCTGCAACCCTCGCTGTGGCCTGAAGATTATCTTGAAGTCCCCTTTCGGTAGCCAATCAGTCCGCCTGGCGGGCAGAGACCGCTGGTTGTCCGGTTTGCCTGCCGAAACTCGCAGTTGTTCGGGCGTTGCCGAAGCGGTAATTCCGGCGTTTGTCTTGATGTTGTGCTCAGGTGAGGTTGTAATGTTGCGAGGACGTTGGCGCTGGCGCGCTGGCTTGTTGGGCGCTATCTTCCAGTGCGCGTCTTTGTCAGCGTTGTCGGGGTGAAGAGATGAAGGAAGAGACGGGTGAGGTGGGATGGTTGCAATCCATATCCGAGAATACCAGTACCGGTGAGGGAACGCGTAACTCGGGTGCCGCCTGGGAAGACATCGGCTCCCAGGCTCCCCGAAGGCTTCACTCGGTTAGATTTAGCAGGGCGGCCTTCGTCGCGAAGATTCGTTATCACGTCGTAGGCACAGTTCAGCACTCAGCTTTCAATTTGGTCTCAGCGGCGTCTGTGCGGTGAGTTCAGTCTTCTCGCACCAAGGTGTTGGAGGTGCAATGTTTGGCTGCCGAAAATGATCGTCAAAACGGGAGCTCATTCGAGACATGGCCGCCTCGTCGGGCCCTTGATGAGCTGTTGGGGATCCGGCTGGCCTGTTGGTAGTGGGTGAACCACTCGTCCACGTTCTCACTGACTGCGCCTTTGAAGGGGCGGGGTTCGTGGCACTGCGGCCGGAAGTTGCTCCACCTGACCCTTGAGAGCGGCGTCTCCGTCCAGGGTCATCTGAGGAACGGAAGGCGGCAGACCTGCGAGGCGTCGACTCTGGCAAGGATCAATCTGAAAGGCAGTCACACTCTGCACCATTACCACCGAGTTGTTACGAATAAAGCATTAGGGACGGGGTTGGTCGATTCGGAGGTTTGTTTTTGGGTTTTCTGAAGACTGGAGATGGGGAAGCAGCTGTCTCACTTTTCGGTGGACACATAAACCGCGCCGTGAAGGAAGGGAGGAAGCTGGGCGTGAAAGGTTTTGAAGTAATTTGGATTCCCTGGGGATCCTGTGTCAGCTGCGATTCGCTTGCGCGCCAAGCGCGACAGAGTGCCGAGGTGGCTATTCTCTTTCCAACGCTCATAACGTTTCGAAGTCTGCAGCCGGTGCAATATTATGATGAAGTGCAAGATCGAGGAGCAGAAAGGTTATGATGGTGCATGTGGACTACGGGTGACACCGTATTCGAAAGCTCCCTATGTATTTACAAGACAAGCTGTTAGTAAACGTGAACTACCCTTCTATATCCCCTAAGGTGGTTCTTTTTATCTTTTTGTTTTGTTCGACATGCAGTCGGTACGGCTTGTGTTTTGTGCCATGATGTTTAGTACGGGAGTCGGGAGCAATAACTTCTAACTTATACTGATGCATATGTGGTAGAAAGCATGGTGCCAGATTAAAGTACTCTCAAGTTAAAGCGATTTAACTAAGAAGTATCACAGCATGAAGGTCTCCATCACTACGTATAAGGCAGAAGTAGCAGAACTCTGAAAAAATTATGGGGGCGCCTAAGCATTTCCTATGATGTGCGAATACGAAATCCTTTCTCTCTCGGTGCGCTCCTTAACTGCGCCATTTGCTCCAGTGACGCGTTTCTGCCACAACGTTTCAAGGCCAATGCTAATGAAGCCAATGCACACCGGCGGCGTATTGTTCCAGGAACTGTGATGAAGTAATTGTCGTCCATGTTTCTGCCACAACGTTGTCAACGCCAACACTAAAGAACCCAATGAACACCGGTGGCCCAAATTTGTGTTCTCTGAGGAAATTAACTGGCGAAGTACTTGTCCTTGGACGCCTCAATGGACGCCTCGATAGAATGCCTCAACCACACCTTTTGTCCCAGCGCCTTATTTCTGCCAAAACGTTGTCAACGTCGACGCCAGTGAGCACAGTGAACGCTGGTGGCCTATTGCTTCAGAAGAGGTAACGGCGTCATTTGCGTGCCGCGTTTCTGCCACGCGTACCTACCACGGCTTTGTGATGATGGAAAGGTTTTCGCACAATAAATCAAGTAATACTCTCTAAATAAAAAACGGCCGTGCCTTAGCTTGGTTAAGCCTGGTGATTGCGAAACAATAGTGTGTTGAATTCACGCGTTGCCGTCTCAAGCTCATTTACTCTTCTCGCATGTTCTTCACGTCGTTCTACTGCAATGTGTCCTTCGGGTTGAGTCGGGCCAGCCTTGGTGAGAGATTTCTCCTGTCTTTTCTTCGAACGCTCTTGTCTCTGCTGGGGTGTTTCTTCTGCACGCTGTTTTCTTCGCTTTTTGTTTTCCTTCTCTCGAAACGCACGTTCCTTCTCGAGCCGCTGCTGCCGTTGTTCCGGGGTTTCTTGGACACGCCTCTGCCGTTTAGTCGCGTTCCAGCGTTCTGAACTAGTAGAAGGAGACTCACTGTCGGGCAAACTCATAATTTCTCCCTTTGCTTCTGCTGTTTCCACAGAGGAGGTTGCACGTTGTCGCCGAGGTGCATACTGGGCACGCCGCTTAGAAAGTCGTTCTTCTCGTTCTTCTTCCGTCTCCGTAGCTCGCTGATGCTTCCTCTTTGCATTCTGCCGAGCTGCCTTGTTCGTAGGCACCATCGTAACATCTGGCTGTATGACTGCCTTGGCGAGAGGAGCGGAGCTGTTTTATACACCTGGTGTGACGTCACTCTGACCGTAGCGCCCCTGGTGAGAGGAACGGGAGTTAGGCCACCGTTGGTGGCTACCGCCTCGCCTCGCGACGGCGTGAGATGGGGCCCCGTTTTTACACAGCTGGTGTGACGTCACGCCGACCGTAGCGCCCCTGGTGAGAGGAGCGGGAGTTAGGCCGCCGTTGGTGGCTACCGCCTCGCCTCGCGACGGCGTGAGATGGGGCCCCGTTTTTACACAGCTGGTGTGAAGTCACTCTAGGTCACGTGGTGTGACGTCACGCAGTGAGGTCACGCTAAAGGTCAATGGTGCCTACCACCGCCTCGCCACGGAACGGGCTGAAGTGAGACCTAAAGTAGTATTGCTTCGCAATAATAAACAGGCCGAAGACATCCCACGTACGTTAGGTGGCGGAGTAAAGAGGTATTAAAGGACTAAAATCCCTGCAAGAAACAAATAGAAAATTTGGCAATGGAAGGCGTGAGGTACATGTAGCGACAAATGGGGGAAATACACTCCATTAAAAATTTACAGAGCGGAAAGAAGGGACAAACGAAGAAAAGGTCTCGACTTGATTCGAGATATTCATCGGTGTAGTTTGTTATAATATCTCCGGGAAAATGAAACTTTTCTTGGTATTGCGGCCGCTGATAGAAACTTTACAGCGAATGCTGAGAAAAAACAGCAGGCAAGCGTCATGTGACTGTAGATTCGTTGAAGGAAACCGGAGACGTTCTGTTAAGGAAACATGCAAACCTGCGTAGTGCGAGATTCATGACTTTAATTCTGCCGTCAAGATTCACGTAACAATAACAATACGAACAGACTGTCAAACTTCACCAAAACAAAACACAAGATTTAATATTTTTGTACAACGGCTACCTTACAGTCTATTGGTTACTGCATGGCCTATCACTTGCGGTAAGTACTTATTGGTGTTTTTCAAGATAAAAGGCACCGCAGTCCAGCCAAGATGGTAACTGTACAAAGAACATCGTGTGTTATCAGCCTGGGATCGCACTCTTCAGTCACTCTTTTTCACTGAAAGTGAGCGCCTAATTTTAGGTAAACACTTTGTATTATTCGGTGTAAAACATAAAACCGACCACAAACTAGAGCTCGTCGGCCTGTGTATGCAAACGTGCGCCATTGAAGCGGAACCTCACACGATCGTCGTTTCCCTCCAAGACGTTTTTAGCGATGTCATGATTTGACAGTACCGAGTGTTCCTACACGCAACGAAAGTCTGCAAAACGTAAGGACGCCTCGGGTTTACTGATTGTTTACCGTTTACTTATCGTGTGCTTGGATTTCAATCGATCAAGCTGAATCTTAGTAGTGGAATGAAGAAGATGAACCAGCCCCGAAGCCAACGACGACGAAGCGCTCGCGCCGCCGGTTGGATGCTCGTGCTGGATGGAACACTGCCGCTTGTGTCTGGTCTCTCGGCTCTCTGCCTCGTAGATTGCCTGTGCCAAGGTCTTCGTAGCCGGCGCTTCCATCGTGCCAATAAACCGCTCTACAGTAGGATTTATGTGTGGCCGTCATTTAAGTCCAGCACGCAACATCCTTGTATGTACACTCGTAAGCAGATTTGTTTATAGAGCCGTAGGGGCGCGCTGTGGAACAAATCATAGTGGTCAAGTGGTGTGTTGAGGGTTATGTGCTCGTTCATAGAGCGTTTATTTCTATGCAGCTTCGCTTCAGAGCGAGCACTGGCCGTGAAACGCAGCACCTGCTGCAAAATTTCGCTGCGTTTGCTCAGCAGAAGACCACTCTAGAGCTTCGATACAAGCCTGCTGACGTCTTTACATCGTGGCGTGAGCTCGATACCATCGAGTCGGGGCGCGCCCTCGGAGGCCGTACGGCGTGGGTAGCACGGGTTCCTTCGATTAGACGTTTCCTTTTGGGAAACTTAAAACACGAGTGTTTATAATGAACAGACGCCATTAAAAAATATAAAACGCAGAGAGGAAAATAAAACGCTGGCGATTTAATTGCAGCGTGGGTTACGATGAAGTACAGTCTTGAGAGCATTACGGTTGCGTCGCGGCAGCAAACACAGCAACCTGCCGCGATTATCATCCTAGTCGTTAATTAATACATAAGCTATCATGGCGCCGAGTTCTTGAAGGACTGAAGGAAAGAAGTTGTCTCCCTGAAAATGCCCCGAACGAACGACCATCGATGTTGCGACTGCCTTGCCAATGTGAAGCTTCATTATTCAAGACTGCTTTGCCTTCAGGCTGCTAGCAGTTATTAAGCATTGGAATGATGCCTCCCGGCTTTTCCAACTCGTTGACGTAGAAAAATGTGCTCAGCAGTGCTGCCCAGCTTTAATTTTGTCACGATGTTCAGGGGGTGACATTCGAAACGTCTTGATACGCAGCACCAGCAGGACGAAATACAAATCTGCAAATCTGTCGGCCGAGTTCCCCGTAGACAAAATCGCAGCACAGCCGCAGTCTGTGACGTCTATGTAGTGAAAACCGCGAATATTTTTATGGTAATACTATAGCAACAATGTCTGAGCGGGCCGACGAAGCACTTCCAAAGGAACAAACCAGTGCTTTCAGGCGCCGCCGATCGTTCCTAGACTAGTTCGCGGCGCCGCCGCAGCGTGGCGTCAATTTTGTGAAAATTGCCAATAGATGGCGCACTATATTATGTGAATTTCCCAAACCAAATTTGCGCATTGACAGTAAGGAACGCCATTGTGAAAAGTTGTAGAATGATTTCGACGATCTGGAGTTTTTAAAATACGCTGATACCGCATAGCGTACATGTTTTTTTTTTTCATTTCCCATCTATTAAAATGAGGCTGGCGCGGCCGGGATTTGAAACCGCAAGTAGAATCAGCAAAACCCCTACCCTTCAGTACTTCAAGAAAAATGTACTCGACGATGAAGGTATTCACGAATGCATCGTATGTAGCGAGCCCCCTAAGTAAACATTCTTAGGCCCCTGTACTGTGCGATATCAGGGCACATTAAAGAAACCCAGGTGATCGAAATTTCCGGAGACATTTACTACGGCGTCTCTCATAGCCTGAGTTCATTTGGTACGTAAAACCCCATAAACAGAACCAAACCAAACCAAACATTCTTAGATTTCCGAAAAAGCATTTTATTGAACTGAAACATCGGCATTCACAGAGCATCTGTGCAACCATGGAGTAAATAAAGATGTGAATGCACTAGGGATCGTCCACAGAGACACAACGTGAGCACAGAGTGAGCACAATGTCCATTGAGTTAGATAAGAGTGAAAATGACAATCTCTCTACAATCATCACTGCCTTCGTTGGCCCTATGCCCATCGCAAAACCTAGAAGGGTACATTTCAAGCTATGATAAAGAAGTAGGTTGTGGTAATATCTGGACAGCATCCGATGGTTTCGACAGGCAGTAAAAAATTCGATTATATCAGGGAGTTCATCTCCCGTTTTAAGATGTGTATGCAGTTTTGGAACTTGGGAAGGGTTAACTAGCGTCTAGAAACTGACATCTTAATCGAGGAGCATTGGTACAGACTCAATTTTGTCGAGTTTTCTCGCCTATGGAAGCCTTCTTCTCAGTAAACATGAAATACTTGGTTTTTTCTTTACAGTCAGGTGGGGCTTAGCTTGTCGGGACATTTTGAAAAATGGAGGGCGGGTGCCGAATGCCAGATTTTTGTGAGTTAACGGCATTGACTTCTAGGTTGATTGGCAATAGGATAGTGTTTTTTGTTCGGTGTAGTTAGCGATGTGTTCGGAAGATTATACTTCAGCTGAAATCTTATTTAGGAGTTCTTGAGTCATATTGTGGCTTTAGTGCCAATTATGAAATCATATCTTGTTTGGAGAAAAATTTGTATATCTAGCTCAATGTAACTGTTATAATCGAGGGAGAAAAATGTAAAATTATAAAAAGGGGATAAATGTTTTCTTCTTATTCCAAGCGTTTTTTTTATTTCCGAACTGCTTTTATTATTATTTTCCCGCCCAATTATTTCCTACAAAATCATCATCACTTTTGATATCGAGGACATATGTGGCAGTACCTCAGTGTGGCAAAATAGCATGCAGCTTATTTCAGTTTTCTTCTCAGCAGGAACAGTCTATTGCATAGTAACAAACTCAGCAACAGGCATATCCACAGCTCCACATGCTATAAAAATCTATCGCCATAAAAAAAATAATATTCTTGGACCTAAATGACCGGGCCGTGAGACAAAATAGTAGCTGCAAGTTTACTTCTTGAAGTTCCTTTGATCGGACTCCCCCAAAGTGGATTATATTGGTAATAACGAAGTAATTACTCACCAGCGTTCAGCCAGGAATAGCCATACGGCTACAAAGAAAACTATGCAGCTTGCACAGAAACTTCACAGTTTAAAAAAATTCGTCCTGTCCAGAGGCTTCAACCCTGGACCACTGCTTTTCTCGAGTGGTCACTAAACCATCGTGAAGAGAACTGCACGTAAGGTCATATCGGCAATGGGGTCATTATCAAAACAATACGCGGTCAAAGCAAAAGACACAACCTGATTAAAGATACAAAATGTTTGTCGTTTTCTCGTAGTTGCAGAGTTTTGTGTTGTATACAATTTTTTTAGTACTATAGTGTTTTCCTTAAAACTTCTCTGTAGTCTGTAGTTCTGTACTGCTTCTCTGTAGTAATTACATAAAATTCGATTCTAGCTACAAACATTTCTGTTACTACAAGTTCATATCAAAAGCGCTATACAAAACCTGTTTAGACGGCAGAAAATTTTTTCTTGTGTGTTTCAACTGGGTAGTTCTTCCACATTAAAGCTAAACGCACCAGTTTGTAGGCGCGTCGCACAGCATCGTAGGAAAGTAATTCAGTTGCCAAAGTAGCATCCCTCCAACTTCCCTTGGGCCGAAATTTCGGAAAACTAACCATGCAGCCGCAGGAACTTCGCCGGACACCGGTCGATCCAGAGTCAACATGTGGACCGCGCATTTGCGGGTGCTGTTTCTAAATCTTCTTCAAACAAGCGTAGCGCTGTTTGGCGCTGGCGTTTCTTCGTGAACGCTGTAGGCATACAGCCCAGTCTACGCTACCACAGCTGGCTACTACGAGCATGGCTCATTCCATTTAAGGGACGAAAAGCGCGGCGCACGAACCAGCCTGCACGGACAAGGACCGTAGCCCCGCCTCTCGACCCCGAGGCCACTGCCAGGCTTGTCGCAGGTGCTTGGTTACTTTACGAAAGACGGTACATGTGTTCTTAAGTAACACACGCTGATCATCGGTGGGAATACGTTTTCACTTCGGAACATATTGGGTTCGCAAAATTGTGCAATAGTAACCATCTTCTGATCCCCGACGTGGATTGGAAAACGTTTATTATCGGCTTGAGTTATAAATGGGTTTGTTGATCTTGTTAGGTGGCCGTCAGTGGAGAGGGGCGGTGACCTCTTCGGCTCTCGTCGCCACCTGTACTTGGGTTTCCAGGTCGGAGCTGAGCAACAAGGTCTCCCACGGGCCCGGGAGCGCGAGCCTCTTGAGCGATATTGGTGGGGGATCTCTCGAAAAGTCCCAGAAGATGTGGTCTACGGTGGCTTTGCCGCCGCATTTGCTGCACTCCGGCTTAAATCTATCCGGGTACACATGACTTAGGACAGCTGGACTAGGGAGAGTTTTTGTTTTAAGTTGTCTCCACAGTACCTCTTGTTCTTTGTTTAGGCTTTTATGCGGAGCAGGGAGGGAGCAGGGAACGGAAGGCCGAGGAAGGCCAACTCATAGCAAACGCGACAGTACGCACCAACTCTTCAGAAATAGCCGAAGAAGCGGCAATCGCCTTGTCGTTGACAAACCCGCGAGCAGAAGTGATTGTCAGCGATTCAAAAGTAGCCATTGCCAATTTCGCCAAGGGCAGAATATCTCCCATCTCCTAGGGAATTCTCACGAATTACCCGAAAGACAGGACAGACGTGGAATTGGTTTGGGTACCTGCTCCCTCGTCAAACCCGGGCAACGAGGCAGCCCACGACAAAGCTCGAGGATCTCTCGACCGAGCTGTGGACGCTAACTCGGACGCCGAAATGACGAGAGACGGCCTTAATACCTACCATGAGATTACTCAGCATTACAGGCTAGAAAGGCTAACCTTCCCTGCTCCCTGACGCGGCGAAAATTTTCTGCGCCAACGACTTTTTCGTATCGTAAGTTGTCAGAGTCTCATGAATAATACTGCTCGTGTGCGTCCCAGGCTGACGTTATTGGGCGCGAGACTTGGCTTGACCCAAATATAACACCCTCTTTAGTTTGCCCTTTGCGATACAGATCATATCGGAAGCAGCGAGACAAGCATGGCAGGGCAATGGTTCTTCTCATGTGTGACGATATTTGCAGTGTAACACTGCGGTAAGTTCGTTACTCTGAATTAGGTTAGTCAATTGGGAAAAGCCTTGCGGTGGGATCTTTCTAAAGACCACCAAGCTCAACAACCCGGATATGCGTGATATGCGAGGTACGACTAACCAATCGTAGCAGACTGGCGAATAATGCATACATACATATATAATTATGATTATCGCACAAACATACGTATTATAAACCGTGTTACCAATTCTGGGCTTAAGAAGTACCTTAGTGATAGCAACTTCTTCCCGGCCGCTCAAACTTACTTTTGGTAAGCCCTCTCTTATGATCCATGGTATAAAACTAAATATACCTGCAAGTGGTCAAATATAAGCATTCCTTATTTTCTTTCTTAACGATTTTGACGTGGAATCACATTTTTTTATTTAAATTATTTATCACATTTAGGTATTGTGCCTAGACATCATGGATCGATTAAAGGTTATTTGTATGAGCGGCGGCAAGAAGTGCTGGTAAACGCGTCACTATGCAATCCATGGCGTACCGTTGTTACAAGCGTAAAAGATACCATTGTGTGGCAGCGTGATTTGAAAAAGTTTGCTGCATCATGTGACTACTGGAAAAAATTCTCCTAACACAGTAAAATGCTACCACGTGATGTGGTAA
>JARKHS020021395.1:0-38366 GCA_030143305.2 Amblyomma americanum
TATAAGTGCAATCACTCCTATACTTGGTGACATCATGCACAACTTAGTAACAGCCACAGCTCGAGGACAAAACATAAAACTCTCCTGGGTCCCGAGTCATGTCGGAATATAAGGCAACGAGAGAGCAGATTTGTGCGCTGCTCAAGCTCGTAGCAAAGAAATAAAAAAGTAAATATACCATTTAAGGATTGCATGAACCTATAGTACAACGAAATTTCAGAAAAAAATGGCAGTCGGCTTGAAACAGCGAAGTAAATAATAAGCTACGCTTGCTAAAGCTCGCTTTAGGCGAATAGAAGTCATGTGTGCACCGGGAACGTTTCAAGAAAGTGATTCTCTGCCACCTCCAAATAGGCTACACATAACATACGCATAACTTCCTGCTAACAAAACAAAGCAACTCTGTTTGCGAACAACGCGGCTATGAACGTAAGGTTAAGCACATTTTATTCTCTTGTGCGAAACCGGCAAAACTAAGAAAAAGTACTTCACTCGATTTTCTAATGAATGCCCTCCTTTTCACCCAATACAGCTCATAGGTGATAATGCAACTGTTAACATATCTTCTCGCTAAGGCGCCCGTGTGCTGTGCGATGTCAGTGCACGTTAAAGATCCCCAGATGGTCGAAATTATTCCGGAGCCCTCCACTACGGACCTATTTGTTCCTCTCTTCTTTCACTCCCTCCTTTATCCCTTCCCTTACGGCGCGGTTCAGGTGTCCAACGATATATGAGACAGATACTGCGCCATTTCCTTTCCACCAAAAACCAATTATTATTATTATTAATATTATTATTATTATTATTATTATTATTATTATTATTATTATTATTATTATTATTATTATTATTATTATTATTATTATTATTATTATTATTATTAACATATCTTCTGTTTCTAGCTTTTTAAAAGAAGCCGCTGTACTTAATAATAATTACTTTTGGGGGAAAGGAAATGGCGCAGTACCTGTCTCATATATCGGCGGACACCTGAACCGCGCCGTAAGGGAAGGGATAAAAGAGGGAGTGAAAGATGAAGGAAGAAAGAGGTGCCGTAGTGGAGGGCTCCGGAATAATTTCGACCACCTGGGGATCTTTGACGTGCACTGACATCGCACAGCACACGGGCGCCTTAGCGTTTTGCCTCCACAAAAACGCAGCCGCCGCGGTCGGGTTCGAACCCGGAACTCCGGATCAGTAGCCGAGCGCTCTAACCACTGAGCCACCGCGGCGAGTCCGGTGTACTTGAAAAACTGCAAATGTTGATATCATTGGTTCGCTCTGTTAAATAATATTCTTCAGCCACTTTCTTATTACTCCGAAGAAAGCTGACGTTTCTATTTGATTAATTGGGAGCCTCAAGATGCCTCGCCCGGCCAAAAATAGCCGCTGAGGCTACCTGACATTCTTTGAGGCTTTTACCGTTAGCCATTTCTGAATTTCTTTTCCTCTGTTATTACGAGGTAGTAAACTCTTTTTAGGCCTTCTACACCACCGATGATTTTTTACATTTCTAAAAATTCTGCAGAAAACTTATTCGATACCTTGAGCTTGCGCGTGGTGGCCTTAGCTGCCTATGTGCCATAAAACCCAACACGGCACTCTCCTTGACGTCTCCCTTATTATAGATTAAGATAACATTAGCGTTCTTCCAAGCTTCTGCTCCGGTCGAGGCCATAAGGCATTGCGTATACAGGGTGACTAGTTTTTCTAGCACAATCTCCAATCCGTCCTTCAACAGATATGCCGTTACCTGATCGTCACGAGCTGCATTTCCCCATTTGCATTGCTCTTAAATCTGTCTTTCTTATTTATTTACTGGCGGGATGTCCTAGAGTTGCGGCCTACTGCCTATTCCATTAGCCTCCTGATTACATAGGCTACTGTATAAATTTTGTAGAACCCTTCGGCTACATTAACTATCTTATTCAAATTGCTAAGGCCATAGCCTCCTTTGTCTCTTAATGAACACATCTTGTTTTTCCTATGCCTAGTTTCCTGTTCACCGCTTTTAGACTACCGCCGTTCTTTAGAGCATACTCGATTCTCTCCATATTAGACTCCCTTATGTTAATCATAACCTTGCGCTCATGATGATTAACTTAGCTCTGCCAGCTCTATTCTGTCGGCGGGGTTAGACGCCTTCATGCTTTTGCGTTTCTTAGATATTTCGTTTCTGGCATAGCTTTCCTGTATCCTGTCGAACCAATCTACCCCCTACTGCTACTGCGCATTCCGCAATGCTAGCGTGATGTTATCGCTCATTGCTTGGAAATTATAAGGTCGTGGTCCTCGAATAAAGCCGGATATCTGTTCTTCAACGATTTTCTGAAATCTTGTACTTTCTGCCTAACTACTAACTCGCTAATGGCCCTTCCGTTTCTCTACCTTCTTCTGTTCCCTCATCAGATCTAAGCTAATTCGAGACCTTACCATTCTGTGGTCGTTCTTTTCCGATGACCTCCACATCCTGCATGATGCCAGGGTGAGCGCATAGTACGAAGTATATTTCATTTTAAGTCTCACCATTGGGGCTCTCCCACGTCCTCTTCCTGTCTCCTCGTATGCGGAAGAAAGTACCTTCCCTACCTTGGCATTGAAGTCGCCAATCAGTACAGTTTACTGTGTTTTTACTTTGGTCAATGCCTATTCCACGTCCTCATAGAAGCTTTCAACGAGCTGGTCGTCATGGCTGGATGTAGGCGCGTAGGCCGGCACCGCCTTCAGTTTGTACCTCTTATTAAGTCTAATTACGGCAGCTGCCACCCTCTCGTTAATATACACATCTCCTCTATGTTGCCAGCTATATCCTGATTGATGAGGAATCTCACACCTAGTTCTCGTCTGTCCGCTAATACACGATAGCATAGCACACGCCCGCCGTTTAACTCGTTATATGCTTCATCTGTCCTCCTAGCCTCACTAAGCCCCATGACATCCCATTTAATAACCGTTAATTCCTCTAACAGCACTGCTAGACTAGCTTCACTGAATAGGGTTCTAGCGCTAAGCGTTGCCAGGTCCAGTTTCCAATGGCGGCCTGTCCGGAGCCAGAATGTGGGGTGGAGGATGACTAACGCCGCATATAAAGGCATTGAGGCATTATCGCTGGCGAAAATAACGAAGCGCCGACCAAAAGGTGTTGTCAAGATGGAAGGACGTGGGAAGATGGAAGTCGAAACGTCCTTCCATCTTGACAACACCTTTTGGTCGGCGCTTCGTTATTTTCGCCAATGTATTCACCCGACCAGACGAGATTTCGTCGAACCTTAGATTTCATCAGGCATTATCGCTATACGAACAGCTTCTATCCGTGAGCAATGGAGCCGAACACCAGAACCGAAGTGAAAACCCAAGTTCTAGCGCACCTAATACGCATTTAACCTAACTATTCTCAATCCTCTCTCCCTGTCCCCTCACCTCTTTCATTTAATTTCTCCATTCTGTCTGATGTATACATTACTTCCGCTGCCCCAGCTCAGGTGCTTCAGTATCGATGGCAGATGCCAGGCCAGCAAAAATCTTTTCCTTTCTTTTTTATTATTATTTTAATAAAACCACTACTACTACTACTACTAACTATTCTCAAATCGACCATCATTTTTTTTTTCTTCCTACCTGTTAATTCTGTCTTTCATTCTTCTTCTATATCGTGCCCTTTCTCAGTTCTGCAGCAGTTAAGCACTCAGCCCCTTTAACAATAAAGATTACGCATAAGATGTCTGAATTATGTGCCGTTATTCTTGATTTACTAAAGGGCCAATGTTATCAGCCAATCGAAGATGGCTGGTGTATGCCCCGTTTCTCCTGATTTATGATTGTTGTCAATGTAGCACTCTGAATGCTTTTTCTAAGCTTCAACAATAGCAACCAAGAGACATTATAGCTTCCCATCCAACGCCTTTCATGATGGGTACTTTTGTCCTTTTTTAATAAAAGACTTCGTTTGCTGCAGTCTCAGTCGAATTTTCTGAAATTTTGCTGTTCGCTTTCTCAATTCCTTGAGTATAATGCTTGCATGGCTTGTGACGTTTTCCCGTCGTCAATGTTTTTCTCAATCTACGGAGATAAATACTCGTATCACTGCAATCTTCAGAATCTTGTATGGCATGACTGCTGACGTGAATGTGACCTAGTGTCGATTACTCCTCGAAGACCAATCAGCTCTTGCTTTGACTGAAATTCAGCATCGCTCTGATGCTACGGCAAATATCGACCGCCTTAGCATAAGGGTCAGTAAGCTAATCAACCTGTAAATATGTACCCTTCAACCTCATATCTTTTGTGGAGTAGGATCATGTTCCCATCTAACCATGCTCCTGCAACGCTTCGAAGATGCCGAGGCTGCTGGGGATTAGGTTTGCGATGTTTGAGACCGCAATAACTCCTCGGCTTTTAGAAAGATCCGGCATATTTATTTCCAGTCCCTAAAGGCGCATTGCTACTAAAGCCTTACTATTCCTTAAGTAACAGATATAAGTTTAGTTCGTGCGACGGCAATAACTTTAGAATGAGCCTGTTGACTGGTTTGGCTGTTGTATATTTCACTGTTTAATTACACTGCTAGCTTACCCATCCTATCTTACCATGTCGCCAACCCTCCGCTTTGCCTAGCCTCTTACTTCAATTCCAGACAGATTGTTTTGCTCAGGTTTTAATTTGTTGCCTCTAAGCTATCCTTTCAACAAATCTCGTTGCATCAAGGCTTTGCGTTGCGAAGCACACAAAGGCCGCTCTCTCATCGCGAGGTTTTTCGCTGTGCAGCTGAGCAAGCTTTGTGTTTGCCCAGCGCATTCTGGCGGCTATCTAGACCGACGCCCTCCTGTGAGGCAGTGCAATAACGCGCTTGAATAAGTAATTAACATGCGCAGCCACGCCCTCCAGGCGTTCTCACGCTCATTTTCCGCGCCAAAGATTACCGATGCGAGAAAAAAAGCGAGAAAATCATCGATTTCTGCACGTCGAACTCCCTCTTCTAACGCGGCACTTCGTCTGAGCGACGTTGAAAATGGGATCAAGAGTGAAGTAAAAAAAGAAATCACAAACAGTTGCGCACTCTGCTCAGGTGCATTTCGAAGTTTTGTTTAGTTAGAAAACAAATTGAGCCAATTTTGCTCTTATGTCGTTTGACACCTGAACCACGCCGTAAGGACAGGGATAAAGGAGGGATTCAGAGGTGCCGTAGTGGAGGCCTCCGGAATAATTTCGACCAAAAGGGAATATGAGACAGATACTGCGCCATTTCCTTTCCCCCAAAACCTATTATTATTATTATTATTATTATTATTATTATTATTATTATTATTATTATTATTATTATTATTATTATTATTATTATTATTATTATTATTATTATATTATTATTATTATTATTATTATTATTATTATTATTATTATTATTCAGTCGGCGGCGATTACATTGCCCAACGCTGACACTTTGTATTTCAACAGGCGGCGCCCTGGATGCGGTTCCCCTGACACCCGGATGCCACTATCACCTTCGTCGAAGCTAACCGTCCTGCCGCTTCTAGCAGCAATCACCAACTTCATCTGAAAACCTGGTTTCATCGTAAAACTTCTTAAGCCAATGGACATCGCGGGATCCTCTGCAGTAGGCGGCGATTACGTTGCCCAACGCTGACACTTTGTATTTCAACAGGCGGCGCCCTGGATGCGGTTCCCCTGACACCTCGGATGCCACTATCACCTTCGTCGAAGCTAACCGTCCTGCCGCTTCTAGCGGCAATCACCAACTTCATCTGAAAACCTGGTTTCATCGTAAAACTACTTAAAGCCAACGGACATCGCGGGATCCTGTGCAGTCGGCGGCGATTACGTTGCCCAACGCTGACACTTTGTATTTCAACAGGCGGCGCCCTGGATGCGGTTCCCCTGACACCCCGGATGCCACTATCACCTTCGTCGAAGCTAACCGTCCTGCCGCTTCTAGCGGCGATCAGCAACTTCATCTGAATATCTGGTTTCATCGTAAAACTACTTAAGCCAACGGACATCGCGGGATCCTCTGCAGTCGGCGGCGATTACGTTGTCCAACGCTGACACTTTGTATTTCAACAGGCGACGCCCTGGATGCAGTTCCCCTGACACCCCGGATGTCACTATCACCTTCGTCGAAGCTTACCGTCTTGCCGCTTCTAGCGGCAATCACCAACTTGATCTGAAAACCTGGTTTCATCGTAAAACTACTTAAGCCAACGGACGTCGCGGGATCCTGTGCAGTCGGCGGCGAATACGTTGCACAACGCTGACACTTTGTATTTCAACAGGCGGCGCCCTGGATGCGGTTCCCCTGACATCCCGGATGCCACTATCACCTTCGTCGAAGCTAACCGTCCTGCCGCTTCTAGCGGCAATCACCAACTTCATCTGAAAACCTGGTTTCATCGTAAAACTACTTAAGCCAACGGACATTGCGGGATCCTCTGCAGTCGGCGGCGATTACGTTGCCCAACGCTGACACTTTGTATTTCAACAAGTAGCGTGTCTTTTTCGTTGCCTGCATTCTTAATTTGAATTTGCTGCCGACTGCCCTCTGTGTACGCTCTCTACATGTTACAATGTCTAATGATACTACTTAATATATTGCTTGCCACAAAGAAGTGCCCGAAGATGGCAGGTTCATGACCTGTGCGAATTGTACGCTATCGTACCACTTAGGTCAGACATGTTCCGGAATTGCATCTAGTACCTTTAATACAATGGGCCCAGCAAAAAGGGACGTGTGGGTGTGTAAAACATGAAGAGCAGCAAAAAAACGCGCTGGTGGTTTCGCCTCTCAGGTAGATGCTTCCGAGGCTGATGAAGGTGCAGGCGAGGATTCAACTTTGCTTTTGGAGTTGCTCGAGATAAAAAAGAGTCTAGAATGTCTACCTGAGCTTAACAAAAAGGTTGGTTCATTGCTCCTCTTAAAAGCCGAAGTTGTCAGCTGAACCCGGTCAGTTCATGAACTCGAGGACTCGGTGACATTTGTGGCAAAACAATATGATTCCATTCTTGATGAAATGAAGACCGCCAAGGAACAAGCTACGTCTAGAGATGCGGAGATCACCGCCCTCCGAGCAGCAGTTCAGGCACAAGCCGAACAGCTAGAGCACCTGCAGGTTGACATGAATGAGAGCGAGCAATACAGCCGCAACATGAACTTGGAAATCCATGGTCTCCCAGAAAAAGAGAATGAAAATCTGAAAGAAATGCTTTGTGATATCGCTGAAAAATTACATTTCCAGAATTTTTCCCTGTCGGAGGTTGAGGCGATTCATCGTCTGCCGGGCAAACGTGACTCTATTCCGAGGGTCCTTGTGCGCTTCACTTCAACTGCTGCCAGAAACATTCTGTTCAATGCCCGAGGAAAGCTTATACAACTCTGCGAAGCTAGTTCGCTTGAAAAGATATTTTTGAACGAAAACTTGACAAGACTAAACCATGATCTATTCTGGCGTGCTAGGACTAGAGCAAAGCAAATGGAGTACATGTTTGCCTGGGTGAAGCGTGGCAAGATTTTTGTGAAAAAGAGTGAAGGATCGTCTCTTCTTCGAATAATCAGACATGCAGGCTTGGATAACATTGTGTAGCTATCATGTCTAACACGTGCTACCAGCTACCACACTTCCGGTCGTTCAAGGACACTTTTGGGGTGAGCGTTGATGATGATTTCACTGTTGTAAATGCAAATATCAGGAGCCTTCGCAAATACTGGGAAGAATTCAAGCTCGTCGCTACGTCAGGAATAGGATTCGTCGATGTATTCGTGCTGAAAGAAATCAATACTTCAGATGCTTGCTTGCGTACATTTTCAGTGCCAGCTATCAGAGTCGTTTTGTGACAAGGCCTCATCGTCGAGGTGGTGGAATCGCCATCTTTGTAAGTGATAAATTTGATGTATCATCACTGGACGCGAACTTCGCGCATGCGGAATGTTTAGCGTTGAAGATAACTTGCGGCGCCCGGTGTTTAAGTTTGTTGGCTGTATATCGGCCGCCATGCGGTAGTATTACCCGATTTCTGCTAGAACTCGAAGTAATATTACACCTCTGGAATTCCGCGGAAGAAATATGTTTAGTGGCCGACTTAAACATAAAAACATTGTGCCCTACAATGGGCACCGTTTCCGATTACTTGTCAGTCCTGTCAGCATGTGGTTTAATAAATACGACCACAGTTCCTACTCGTGAAGAAATGGTTAACGATCTTCTAACTTGTTCATGTATAGACCACATTATCTTACGCGCTCCTAACTACTCGTTTGCCTCCTGTGTTATATTACAGCGCTTCGCGGATCACTATCTGGTTGCTTGTCGTTCGTCTCCATCTTTTCCTTTATCAAATGCGTCACGAAACGCTGTTCCAAATAACCTCACCTATGTTACAATAGCTGACCATAGAGTCTTAGATAGCTTAATTAGCAATTTTAACTGGTTAGCCATAACTGAGTCTAATTCACCGGAGAAGGTCTATAGTATCTTCTGCGACCAAATAAGGAAGTTTGAGAACAATTCTAAGCGCGTCGTGATAAAAAAGCGATGACCCGTCCACAGAAAAGTGATTGTTTCGAACAGCAAACAGTGGACTATCAATGTAACCCGTCGAGATGCCCTGCCTTGAGTGGAGGTATTCACTGAGACCATTGCGTTTAGAAAATGTTCTGCGAAGCTCTTTCAATGTTATCATTTCTTTGGAATCGGCGCATATAGCCAATCGTTTGCGGCATCACATTTTAATCCTAGCAAGCATTCAGATTCAGGAGCCTTTCTCTGAAAATGCCGGTTTCATAATTTACACTCTTTCCAGGTATTTCTAATGTGTGGAGGGGAGATAGTAGGCACTCCAAGAGCAGCTATAGCTGTGTCCTTCGTAGTATTCCTTTTTTCAAAAGCGCGAGCTTAAGCAGACATTGCGTGACCTCTGTGCATACACGCCAGAGGTCGTGGTTAAATCAGGTTGTTAACACGTATAACGCTCAATGAAAATTTTTAAAAGTGCTAAGAGACTTATTGCTCAATCGCTTGAAGCGCTTCGCATGAAGCCACAGTCGCGGGGTTGTTGCATAATCGCCCAAAAAATGATCTCCTGGTAGGCGGCATTCGCCATTGAGGACGTTCAACGACAGCGGCCTCACAATCATATTGGTGTATGCAGGCCGCATTGAGACAACTATGTCTCCCGTGGGCCAGATGCCGGAAATAACAAAAATAGGAGAGGATGCTCAGTCACTGTAACTAGTTTTCAGTGGACAAAGACAGCAATGGGAGAAACTAAGTGCCTTTCTGCGCTAAAAACCAATTCCAGTAATGCCCCAAGTAGCCTGCAAAAACGTCCTCGCGAGTTCAATCACAATGGAGTTTTTTCAGGGGGGGGGGGGGGGGGGTTAAGTGCGTCAATATATTGCAGTGTGTTAAATAAAAGAAACTGCGATGATAATTTGCTTTGTCAAGAGTAGGTCGTATATTTTAATCGCATGAATTACTCTTCAGTTCTAAGCATGTCGCTGGCTAGTGGTTTGCCAAAGCTTAGCAGCGACAAGTGATGCAGTATCCGGCGTTAGATCTTGTGCAGAGACGATTCGCATGGTGGCTCTGAGGTGGCCGTTTGCCATCCTTGAACGCAGATAATATTTCTTCACTTTCGATAAATAGAAGAGCTGCTCGCACAAGTAGGCGCTCCCGAACACGGCAATCATCCTTGTCGCTTGGTGCTGCAGAGTTGGGAAACTTGTCTTATAGAAAAAATGGTAAAACTCCGGGACACTTCCGTCTTCAAACATCTGTCGTAATGTGGTGTTTGCTTGAAGTTCAATAAGCTCCATCTGCAATTCGAGCTCAACATGGTCGACTCGCACTGCGTAGGGCACAGAGAAAGTTTCTAACTGAACTGTTTGGAGAGCCTGAGGATGTCTTCAAACCGAATTATGAATCTCTTTCGACATTTGCGGGGCAAATCCGCGAAACATCGCAAGATTCCTTGGTCAGCGTGTCCTGGTGACTTGAGAGTTGGAAAGTGGTCCATCTTGTTCGTTTTACCTGGCACTGCCAGAGTTGTAATTTTACCTCAAAAGCAAGAACTCCCTCGCTCATTTTCGCATTACTTTTTTGCTTTCCCTGAAGTTTTCAGGTGATCGCTCATTTCTGATAAAAGCAAGACAACGAAGCCACTTTACATCTGACAGCTGAGCTTACCTTTCTGGACGAAGACACAGACAGGCATACGTTACGGAAGCAACATAAGTTGGAGCCGCTCCAGTTGCTCAGACAGATTGCCAGGTTAAAATTTTTGCTCTTACTACATGATAACAAAACAGGATTGCCACGTGATTCGTATTTACTTTCTGCACCACAAAGATCATCAAGGCTGAACCACAGAATAGTGATAAGGCCACACAATGCCAGGACTAAGCAGTTCTAAATATTTTTTTTCCCATGCACAATGGAACAATGGAATCGCCTGCCTGCTTCGGTTGTTGAATGTGCTAACATTAACTGTTTCGCCCGTTCTTTGCGTGCTTACCTTTTGTAACCCTCTCCTGCCTAGGTAGCACTGCTGCCTGCAGTATTTGTAAATAAGCAAATAAATAAAAATATCCTTTGTCATCAAAGTTAGATTCAGGTGCACATACACAAATTTGCATTCTACTTCCGCATAATCTAAACATCACGCGAAACTCGTTTGCACCAATTTACGTTATCTTATTTCGCTGCCTGCACCCGACATTCTGTGTTGTCGCTCCTAAAAACCCCAGACTTCCGCCGTGCCACTGCACCTCCACTCCCTGGTCATCCTTCTTCACCTCTGGTTTTTATTCAACGCGATTCAGCCTTGCCTTGTCTGACGACCTTCATCAGTAACTGAATGAAGGGTGATGGAGCGGCATTAATGCAGATATCTTTGCGATGAGGCAACGATCTATATGCCCACCAATACTAATTAGTGTGCAGGCTTTCGCAAACAGCGTACCATCGATGTATTCGTAATGACGCGAAAGTTTTCGGGCCGAACCTTGTTTACAGAAGCTCGGGGTTAAGTAAAAAGTGCCTAATTAGCGGATGTCAGAAGCCGAGCGGCGTAGGCATTGCAAGTGCTCGCCGGCCTGCGACAGCTCAAGTGCGAAAGGATGACAGGAAGCGAGAGGAGATATTTGATGCCCCCGGTTGTCGCAGTGTTGGAAGCCAGCTCATGGGCCATCGACGAAATTCAGTCTCATTGCTTTGTAGCGCTCAAATATAACAGAAAAGGCACTTGAAGAAACTGAAACAGGCGGAAAGAGATGGCGCAAGGGCGTGGCTCATTAAGCGCTGGCCGTAATTTAGTCTTTGTTTAAGAGCTTGTAGGCTGAATTACAGGCGGTATCGTGGTTGTAATCCCTCGCACGATAATTAAAACTGGTCGCTTGCATGACGTTTCCAGACGAGCTTGCATGTTCGTTTGGTCGTTTTGCTTTCAGCAATTGTGTTTTATCCTTTGCTTTTCTTTTTCTTTTAATTTGCAAAATTTGGATGCACTGGAAGCTGCAGTCTGAACGTTCTTTGGGTTCTGCTGCAAGGATTCTCGTGCTGCCAGGGGAGTGCATCGCCAACTAGCTCAAACTAAAGTATTGCTCGACATGTGCATCTGCAGTTTCGCATCGTTGAAGCAGAACACGTTGGACCGTAGGGCAGCATGACTCGCGATTTCGAGCACGGTGCGATCATCCAAGCTGGACTCCTGCTTTTCGAGGCAAATGACCAAGTGCCGTTGATAAGCTCTGGAGGCCAATGCGCCAGTTGCTTCGGGCGTCTCGGATAGCAGGACGCTCTCGGACAAATGGGCTCTTTATCGCTATTGCTGTTGACGCACAAGAATTCGCACAAGCAGGAGAGCAACAGCAGAGTGCCTCATCATCCATAATTGCAGATTTGGCGTGTTTCGATTATAATTGCACCGCCGTATATGGCTGCACATCTACTCCATCCACAGGCGTCTTGGTCTCCGAACTTCTGCGATCAATCGTACGCTACACGTGTGTTGTGTAGGTTCTTTTAATAAATGACCCCCACTGCCATGTGGACGACAACCTGCGGAATTTAAGGAGCTTTTTTTTTCCCTTCAAATAGAACCAAATCCGAAAACCAAAACTAAGTCATTTTTTTCTTTAATGAAACGCTTCTTCATAGATCCTACTTTTGCAAAAGCAGTGGAAACGAAATGTGTCCAGTAACGCCAAGAAAACGCGCGCAAGACCTCATCATCAACATCTTCAGCCTGACTGCGCCCACTGCAGGGCAAAGGCCTCTCTCATGTCTCTCCAATCAACCCTGCCCTTTGCCAGCTGCGGTCACCTTATCCCCGCAAACTTCTTAATATCATCCGCCCACCTAACTTTCTGCCGTTCCCTACTACGCTTGCCTTTTCTTGGAAACCACTCCGTTGCTCTTAAGTACCAGCGGGTATCTTGCCTTCGTATTGCATGCCCTGCCCAAGCCCATTTCTTCTTCTTGATTTCGACTAGGCTGTCATTACCCTGCGTTTGTTCCCTCACCCACTCCGCCCGCTTCCGGTCTCTTAAGGTTCTTCAAAATATAGCCAACTCCGAAAATATAGCGCAAAACCATGTGAAGTAAAAAATGAGCGATATTCTGCTGATGAGCGGATCAAAATGGCCATATCCACTCATGGCAGCCTTCTTTGTCAGCTCGAGCCTCATAGCTGGGACTGTTAGGAGCGCGGTCTCATTTATTCGTTCCCCAGCGCAAATGTTTCATTGACTGCGAAGGGTATCAAGAGATCAGCGGAAGATCTGAACACAGAAGATGTCGATAACGATGGGATAATTAGCCCAGCCGCCAATGTAGCAAGGAAGCGCCTCTGCTACAGTGAACGTTAAAACCTTTAGTTGGGTTGTTGGCGGTTTCTTGCTTAATTCATTATTATAAGCGAAATTGCCGAGGCAGACAGGACACGACAATACTAGCTGGTGTTCTGTATACGCGTCTACCATTTCGCTATCATTCATGAATTTAGAAGGTTACAGCGAAGTAAAATATAATTTCGCTCCCATACACAGTTGTTAGTTTCCGTTTCCGAAGTATCAACACGAGAAGAGAAGGCTGTCACGCCAGTGCTTGCGACAGAGGCCTTCTATTCGCGTTTTCTTGCTTGCGTCGAAGCTCAGTAGTTCCCCTGATTGCACACAATGAATGTTCTAATAGGTTTTCTGCTGTGTTCACAGCATAATCACATTTAAGAATTATTTTCATAAAGAGAGCTTGATAACAACTGTTGACGGAAAGTTTTGTCTACAAAAATGTGGCAGCCCCAGAGTTTCACACCGAAAACAGTGAAATCCAAAATTTACATGCTGATACCGACTAAATTATTTGCACTATTTTTCATTACAACATAGCGAAGAGTTGCTCTAACATGTAAATGATATAATATCGCAGCTTGGAAAGAGTTAAGGTTTGTGCGGATAAAAAACTTTTGCATTTTTATCGGTTTTCGTTTAGGTGGATCTGGCTTATATCGAGAAAAAAAACTTCATTTCACCTACTTCAAGCAGCGTTTCAGTCCCACACTGTTCTTCTCATAAAATACTTCCACATCAATGCACAAGGTGGTTCCAGAGGCTAAGACGCAAGGCGACCACCTATTAGAAATAAGCATTAACTTGTGCAGTTCAGCGGAGAACGGCAGCAAAATATAGCCACATTTTGAAACTACATTTACAACTAAACCGATCACGTCCAAAAAATATTTGCGTTTAGAATTCCGATTTTTCGACTCTAGCAGTAGTTTCTTAGTGGCAAGAAAGTAGCACTGACGGAATGAACACTGCGGCATCTGTCACCAGAGCATACTATAGTCGGATACAACTCAAGAACGAGGCGGAAAATTCCCCTCAAAGGAGTCTCTTCAGGCAATGGCATCCACAAATTCTCTACCTTCACCAATCATCCCCTTCTCCACCTTGGCCGATTCCTGCTAGCGTGAACTTGCAGGGGGTGGCAGATGAATGGGTAATAGCCAAGGCTTAATCGGATAAGCCGTGGCGTCATGAAAATCGGTCGCCACCATTGGCTGGAGAGCCTCCTTTGCGGAGCACCTGCGGCTTCGTTCTTGAGTTGTATCCGTCTATAGTGGAAGGGCCGTGATGCACGCTTCTTTGGCGGAGCAGTTCCTTTCCAAGCCCATCCTTTCATCTCCCCTCCGCTGGTGTGTAAGGGAGAGGAAGGGGCGGGGGGACGTCACTAACTGAAGCGGTGGCTTACGCAACGTTTTAGTTCACTATACTTACGCTACAGCCCGAGCTGCTGGAACGGCTGGCGAAAGCTCATTTTTAAAGCGCCCTAAAGTGCTCGCTCATCTCTCGCGGTATATCTTTAGAGAGCGGGTGCCTGTTTCTTCCAGGGCCCACAAAATATCTTAAGCAAATGCATACAGGACGAAGCTGCGGGGGAGAAGGAGCGTTATGCCAAGAGGAAGTGAAAGTTATTTCGTTGAAAAAGCAGCGTGACGGCCAGCATCTAGGCTATTCTACACAATTAGGCGACAATTGATGTTCAAAGAATTCAGGGCGGAATATTTTGCGCGTATTTTATTTCCCAAAGTTTGAGCGCTTAGTCTAAGCTCCCTTGGGAACCTAAGATCTTGCGAAATACGAGGCAGAATTCTCTCGTTATTTTAATTTGTGAAAACTAGGAGTTCTCCATTAGAAAGTGCTCTCGGCTGTATTGGAGCTTTTGCGTTTATCGGCTCTAAGGGTTCATTATGAGCGTTCGTTAGAGGAGCTCAGCATCGAAGACATGTTTTTTCCTCCAAATCCCAGCGTTGCATGGGATGTTTGACATTAGGCATCTCAGCTTATTTGGCTATCGTTTCATCTCAGCGTGTGCGTTACTTGTGCCACATGGAGCATGCTTCCCGAAGACTCAGACCACTTTAGTGCGCGCCGTCCCATGCGAGTTCTCTAAGATGTCGCAGAGCTTATAAATTCTTTCTAAGCCAGCGAAAGTTCGCTGCGTGCCTCACTTACGCTGAGGCCACAAGGAACCGACGACGGGAAGCGGTTCCGAAGAATAGCGCAGATTACATGGAGGCTCTGGTATCGTATGATCTTGGTCACTTTATCTTGCACCCGGATACCACTGGATCGGTATTTTTTTCATTGATTCGGTTCCAGTCGCAATGCTCCTACCAGAATCGGGATTGGAACCCTGAAGCCTGAAAAGAGCGCTAACATCGTAGAAGCAGCGCCAAAAAGGCCGCCACCGTCTGGAAGACGAAGTAACGAGCGTTAGCTGTTTGGTTTACTAGACGAAGAAAGCGAAGAACGCGCCGCTCGTGTCGAGAAACGGAATGTAATACCCTTTGAAACGGGGTGGATTACCACCATGCTCGTCTACGTGTGCACGCACACAGCCTAGCAGACCGATTAAAGCCCCTCAATGAAGCAAAAGTAACGCAAAGCTTTGAACTTTCCGGCTTCCCTCCTCTCCTAGCGCGCCGCCAGATAATCGAGCCTCCCATTGGCCGAGGTGCCGTTGTCACGTGTTAGCGCGCGCTTTTTTGCTCCGCAGCAGACGCCGGCGCCATTGCCGGGGGTAGGAGTCGCGCGTCGTTTTCTTTTTGTGCAACAGTTTAGGCGCGAAATGTTTTTTCCATCTTTGACGGCGTCTACGCGTTGCGGCAATGCCGAGCTTCTGTTGCGCGTATGGATGCAACAACTGAGGAGGCAGTGGGAAAAGATTTTTTGTAATTTCGTCCGGAAAAGGCAAAGCGGCTCGCCGAAAGGTTTGGCTGCACAGGATCGGCCGGGCAAACTTCGATAATGTGCTGGATCCGCCACTTTGTGAGGTGAGTGGCCGTTCAGCTATCAGTAATTTTTTTTTGTCGGGTGATTTGGTGCGAAGCGCGAGCGACTGCAGTCTTTCTTCACAGTAAATGCTGTTTGGCATAGGTGTAGATGGACTCGTTCGCTCGTAGGCTACGAAAGCTGTGCTTCTTGTTGTCTTATGCCCACCGTGCCAAGCTCTCCTAGGTTCTGCAGGTGTAGCTTTGATGTTGCGCGCATTTCGTGGCGTGTCGACGTGGTTGCAGTCAGACTCGTTCGCAGGCTCGACACGAAAGTTACGCTTCATATTGTTCGAGCCCCAATGTTTACGTTGCTCGCGTTGGAGGTCTAGCTTTCATCTTGCGCACTGCTGCAGGAATTTTTGTCGCAATTGGACTCCTTCGCTTACGAACCCCGTACTAAAGAGGCGGTTCTCGCTGTTTGATATTCGCTGTACATGCTGCTCGCAATATATGTCTAGCTTTTGTGTTGCGCGCTATTAGGAATGGCCGCCAGCTGTTATTAGGATTGGCGCCAGCATGTCTCGAGGATTGCCACCAAGACAGAATCTCTCGCCAGGTGTCTGCGGGGTGCATTTACCGCGCTCGCCCGGTCGTTTCTGCGTGGGACAAGCGGGGAGCAGGGTTCTGCGAAAATACCTTTAAGGAGTCGCTGCCACGCGCCGCGAAGTGGTTCCGGATGTCTTCCGATTTTCCCCGACATCTCCACCGACCGGACTACCCCTGGCCTCACGGGCACAGCGCCAGCGTGGGAACTGATTGCCACCGTGGCTTGTCTGCGTGCTTCGCCGGCCATGCCTAATGGCAGAACCACTGGGGATTATCTCCCGACGACCGGTGGAGAGCAGGGGCCGACCACCTGACGTCGCCTGCCAGCCTGACGAGGTCCTGGCCGCACACCCCTCTCCCTCGGGCTCAACTTATGCCAGGGGCGTGTCCATGTGTGCGGAGGTGTCTGTGTGTGATTGAGCAAGTTTTGTCCACACCCACCACGGCGAGGGCGTCCCCTACCTGGAGAATTTGGGGAAGACGCAGTGTATAAAACTGGACTGCAGATGCAGTTGAAAGAGCTCACTTCAGAACTCAAAAGCTTGTAAATATGTAAAATAAACCGTCTTCTTCCTCGCACTAACGAATCCTTCACTCAGCGGCACCCCTGTCCTGGACGGAGCGGGCGTCATCTTGACCGAGGTTGTGTCGAGAAGCGACCCCGATCTCCACCTGCAACAACTGGTGGCAGCGGTGGGATGGACCAGGTGACATCGTTCTGCATATACGGGTGAGTGCTTTGTCTTTGTTCTATGATTCACCAGGCTTTAAACGCTGGGTAAAAAGTTTGAACTGCTGGTAATCGGGTGTCTGTAGCACAGTGTAGTTTGCACAGAACCATAGAACATTAGCGAGTGGGCAAAGCCACCATTTGGGGCAACGATCATGGACTTCAAGAAGGTTGATAGGGAAGAGCTGTTGCTGATGTGTGATGAGTTGGATGTGGAAGTGGAGGAAGGAATGAGGAAAGGGGCAATCAATAATAGCGATGCGGACGAAGAAGCGATGCAAATTGCGTGGGAAATGGCAAAGAAAGAGCTTGAACGGCGAAGAAAGAAAGCAGAGGATGAAAAAAAGAAAGCAGAGGATGAAAGAAAAGAAAAGCAAGCCGCAGATCAGATACAACTGAAAATGATGGAGCTCCAACTCGAAAGCCAGCGTCTGGCAGCCCAAAACGAGGGAGCAAGCATTAGTGACAGATTAAACAGGGTAGAGTCTCACCGTACAGACATTTGGATGTATCCCTACAAGATGGGCGAAGACATCGGTCTGTATCTAATCAAGTATGAAAGGGCGTGTCAAAAGAGCAAAATAGCAGAAAATTTGTGGTCACAACGCCTGCTAGGTCTTTAACCGTGCGAGGCGGCTAATGTGATCGCCAGGCTCAGCGAACAGGATGCGGAAAATTATGAAAAGGTGAAATCTGCTCTACTGAATAAATACCGCCTTTCAGATGAGGCATTTCGGCAGCGTTTTATGGAGGCAACAAAAAAAAGCAATGAGGATTATGCGGAGTTTGCGTACACATTGAAAAGCAACCTTGTAGAGTGGCTTAAGGGGGCAGGCGTGTACGAAAGCAGGGACAAGGTAGTTGAGTGTGTCTGTCTGGAGCAGTTTTTCCGCAGCATTCCACCGTCCGTAAAACTATGGGTGCAGGACAAAGAAAAGGTAGACACAGTAGAGCGAGCAGCTTAACTCGCAGACGAATTCTCGACGCGGAGAAAGGCGACTGCGGAGGAAGGCCAGTCAGAAAGAGGAACTACCTCAAGGAAGAATTTTTCTTCTAGACGGCCGGCTCTAAATGGAAACGTGGGGCAGGGTGTAACACAAAAAAAGTCACCGAAAAGGCTCCAGAGAAGAGCGGCAGTCAAACGAAGGACGAAGGGGTAGAAAAGGCGGGGAAAAAAGAGTTCGAGGCCAGGCAACCGTTGCGGTGTTATAACTGCCAAGAAACAGGGCACATCGCTGCAAGATGTAGAAACCAGCGATTGGTGCTCTCGTACGTAAACGGTAGTGATGAAAACCTAGAACTGCTTCGCCCCTACCTTCATGAGTTAGAGGTAAATGGCAAGCCTTGTAAGGTGCTCAGGGACAGTGCGGCTACGATGGATGTAGTGCACCCATCCTATGTTACGTCTGAGGATTTCACGGGAGGAGTAACGTGGATTAAACAGGTGTTGGAGGAGCACAGTGTTTGCTTACCTATGGCAAGGGTTGAAATTTCAGGTCCGTTTGGAAAACTGGTGACGGAGGCAGCCGTCTCGAAAACAATTCCGCTGGAAATACCTTATCTGTTCTCAAACCGGTCTGACCGGCTGTTGCGTGAGCGAGGGCAGATCTTTGGAGAAGGAAAAGTGCAGGCACTAACGCGCTCTAAAACCCGCCAGCTCGCCGCTCAGTTAACACAGGACCTGGGACAGGGAGCAGCAGAAATCGGAGCAGAACCTGAAATCATGGAGCCAAACCTAGTGGCTGAACAAGGAGTCGAGGTTGTCGCTAGATGAGGCGACATCGACGCAGCTGCGGCGCCAAGCGAACCGCAGGAAATAGAGCCCGTCGGAGCGTCAATATTGGCCCCGAGTTCGCGCAGTTTTGAGCGGCTATTGGAAATAGACAGGGATATGCTGAAAGCAGAGCAAAAGAATGACCCTAGTTTGAGGCGCCTGCATGCTACCGCGGAAAAGGGCATAGCGAGGCGTAACATCACGATACTCGAAAAAGGCGGACTGCTGTACAGGCACTACAGAGATCGCAAAGGCAAGACGTTTGATCAGCTGGTGATTCCGGAAAAATACCGGGCGGACCTTATGAGATTGTGTCATGGGAACAGCTGGTCGGGACACTTAGGGATAAAGAAAACGAAAGAGCGACTTTTAATGGAGTACTACTGGCCAGGGTGCTTCAAAGACGTGGAGCGGTACGTGAAGTCGTGTGACGCATGTCAACGAGTCGGGAAATCAGAAAACAAAATGGAAGTGCAGTGGAAGGGTCCGGTGGAAGTTCAGCACAGACTGTCAGAAACAAACTACGTCCTGAAAAAACCCGGCAAGAGAAATGAGGTTACCCTCTACCAATGTGGAAGACTGGGCCAGTTGGTAGGTAGTCATTCTAGAAAAACAGCGCACACAGGACAGGGACCAAGGGAAGAACCGACGACACGAGCGCTCGTGTCGTCGGTTCTTCCCTTGATCCCTGTCCTGTGTGCGCTGTTTTTTCTAGAATGATTACCCTCTACCACTGCAATTTGATGAAACCTGATGTAGGCAGGGAGGAGGTGGTAAATATGATGTTAAACGCACCCGAGGAAGTACAGGCTGATCTACCTGAGTTAGCAACAAACCGCAATGCGGATTGCAGCGTCCAGGACATTCCTGCGCGCTCTGCGAGGGCTGATGTTCTGAAAGAGGAACAGGTAGATGAACTTAAGGGTCTTTTGGGGGAATTCAAAGCGATGTTTAGCAGTCGGCCAGGGAAAACTGACCTGATCACTCACGAAATCGAGCTGACCTCCTCCGAACCAATCAGGTCAAAAGCTTATCGAGTGTCACCACGTCAACGGCAGATCTTGGAGACGGAGATTAAGCGAATGCTCGAAATCGGGGTAATCGAACCAACTGAAAGTGATTACACTTCCCCTATGATTCTCGTCGAAGTGCCAGGTAAAGAGCCTCGTCCATGCGTGGACTATCGAAAACTCAATGCAATCGCCAGAGACCAGCTCTATCCGATTCCCAATATTCAAGAGAGAGTAGAGCGGGTAAGTGGGGCACAGTTCATTTCTACGTTAGATCTGGTGAGGGGATATTGGCAGGTTCCTCTCTCAGACACCTCGAGCCGCCATGCCGCCTTCATTTCACCCATTGGGACATTCAGACCTCTAGTTTTAAGCTTCGGCCTCAAGAACGCACCTCTCGCCAGGTGTCTGCGGGGTACATTTACCGCGCTCGCCCGGTCGTTTCTGCGTGGGACAAGCGGGGAGCAGGGTTCTGCGAAAATCCCTTTAAGGAGTCGCTGCCACGCGCCGCGAAGTGGTTCCGGATGTCTTCCGATTTTCCCCGACATCTCCACCGACCGGACTACCCCTGGCCTCACGGGCACAGCGCCAGCGTGGGAACTGATTGCCACCGTGGCTTGTCTGCGTGCTTCGCCGGCCATGCCTAATGGCAGAACCACTGGGGATTATCTCCCGACGACCGGTGGAGAGCAGGGGCCGACCACCTGACGTCGCCTGCCAGCCTGACGAGGTCCTGGCCGCACACCCCTCTCCCTCGGGCTCAACTTATGCCAGGGGCGTGTCCATGTGTGCGGAGGTGTCTGTGTGTGATTGAGCAAGTTTTGTCCACACCCACCACGGCGAGGGCGTCCCCTACCTGGAGAATTTGGGGAAGACGCAGTGTATAAAACTGGACTGCAGATGCAGTTGAAAGAGCTCACTTCAGAACTCAAAAGCTTGTAAATATGTAAAATAAACCGTCTTCTTCCTCGCACTAACGAATCCTTCACTCAGCGGCACCCCTGTCCTGGACGGAGCGGGCGTCATCTTGACCGAGGTTGTGTCGAGAAGCGACCCCGATCTCCACCTGCAACAGCGCATTGCTTGCCGTATTTGGGTCGTTACAGATGAACTCCTTCGCTCATGAATTCGATAGTAAAAGGGCGCTTCTTGCCGTTTGAGCCCACGCTTTTCGTGCTGCTCGCGGTGCAGGTCTGTCTTTCATGTTTGGCGCATCGCTGGACGGATTTGTTTTGTTGCAGTCGGACTCCGTCGCTCACGAACTCGACGCCAAAGGTGTGGTTATCGCTGTTGAAGCCCCCGCTGTTCATGCTGCTCGCGATTCCTAAACGAACCAACGCGTTTTCTTCAGAAAGAACTGAGTAAATTCGAGTTTTGATTTTTCAACATTTGAGTTTTTTCTGTTGCACGCTACTTCGACCGAAAGCGATTAACTGCGGCAGTCCAGGCTACTGCGCGTTAGGCATGGAGATTACAAGAGGGAAGGCAATGTTCTCTTACATGCCAATATTGTATATGCTGATCTGTAGTGCGCGGCTGGCTTGGGCACATCCGGAGCCCCAAGTAATCACGTACGGAACGCCGCCTGTGTGTGTACAAGAGTGCGTACGCTGTGATCCATTTCCTTTCGACTCCACATGGAACTAATGAGTCAAGCGGACGGCGACGGAGGGGAGTTCGGGGTGCGCAGGCGACCCAGCTTGGCCGGGCGCCATTGTTCGCAGCCCCGCTCCGAGAAGCAGCAACGAAGACGCGCGACGCCTTTTATCCCTACCGCGGCGACGCTGCCCAAGGTCATGACCCGGGCGGCGGTCGTTCAGTGTATAGCTAGGAGGCAGTTTTGGAGACGCGTTCCTCATGCTCACTGTGAGCGCTTATCAGCTCCATATGACTGCCAGGCACTTCCTGTGCACGTGGGGGCATCAAGAAGAATTGGGGAGCGGTGGCGCCTTAAGTGGCCCCTCGGGAACGGCTTTCGACAATCTGTGCGGCCCTCGCATGCTCTTTAAGCGAGTAAACGTGCCGCCCCGCAGGGGAGGATGGAGTGATCCGAGAGGGGAATTGTTAGTATTCGTGACAATGACCTGTCCTCTCTCCCCAATCTTTGATTGGGCGTGTTTTACGCTCCTTTGTCTCTTTTTCAATGTGTTTTCCTTTCCCATGTGTTTTATTGGATGTGTTTTCCTTCCCCCGGTCCTTGATTGGATGCGTGCTTGTGTTTTGACCTAATTGGTTGGTGTCCCCACTGAGGGCGGGGACTTAGGGATTAAAAGAAGACGTTTTGGTGGGACCGGGGGTTGATTTCGTCTTGTTACTCTGCGGATCAATCACTATGTACATAGTTGTTCTCCTTGTTGTACCTTCCGTTCTGCCTTAACTATTTTTTTTTGTGATTAAACAGTTTACTTCCTGAAGTTCCACGAGTAATGTGACTGAGCAAGTTTTGAACCTCAAGACGTCGGCATCCAACAACTTCTACCTTTCCCCTTCGGGCTGACATCAAAGAAGAGAAAGGGGTAAAAGGAACACAACTGGCGCAGTCGACAGGATTGCGACGTCTTCCTACTCGAGGCAACTGAAGGAGGGCGGAAGTACAAGGCGGCGGACGAGCTATAGCGTGGCACGTCCAGAGGAGAAGATTTCAAGAGTGACAGCTGGTCAACGCCGACGTGACGCTGAAGGTTCAAGTCACCGGGCAGCTGAAGGAACCAGGTGACCAGAGTCAAGGAGGGCGCTGTTGATCAGGAGGAGCCGACGACGACGCGGATCAAGGAGACGAGTTCCAACCGGGACCGTGCGGCGCTGCGACCAACTTCCGGGCCAGTCTTCCATGCTGGGGTACCGGCAGCCTCGTAAAGCGGAACTTCGGTAGCCAGGCGAGTACCTTTCTGTTTCTGTCGGGCTTGCGCTTATGCCAAAGCCTTGGGTTTTGAGAAGTGACAGTGTTAAACAGAAAGAGATGGAGAACGGGGCAGGAAATGGAGGGTTGGCAGCCGCGAGTCAGGCAAATGAGGGTCCGACGTACCCTCTGACAGTTAGCGCGCCGGTGCAACAAACGACCGAGTTGCAAGTCCAATTACGAATTGCTGAACTAGCTGTGGAAAAGGAGCGGTTGGCTTTGGAAAATGCAAGGCTGAATCTTAAGCAGAGCGGAACAGTGGGTGGGCTTGGTGAGAGCGCGGGAGCGAGCGGAAGAATGGACGAGGACAGAAGGCTGAAATTTGCTAACCTTATGAAAGGCGTCCTCACGCCGATGCCGCTTCAAGAAGCCCTGGTGCCGGGGTGGTTCGAGGACGTAGAGGCCACGTTGGGGTCATACGAAGCTCCAACCCAGTGGTGGGCTGGACTAGTTTTGCCACACCTAAGCGAGAGGGCACGCATGCTACTCACGCGGTTGTCCGCCGAGGAAAGGAGCGAGTACGCACTCCTGAAAGCTAAAGTGTTAGACGGCTGAGGCTCACTGCCGCCGAATACAAGCGTCTTTACACATCCGCGAGCAAAAACTCAAATGAGACGTGGGAGCAGTTTGCGGTGCGCCTGCAGAACTACCTGGAATACTATTTAAACAGCTGTCAGGTAACTTCGCTAGAGGAGTTCAAACTGCTAGCTGTCGCGGACCGACTAAGGGAAGCCCTCAGTGCAGAGGCGAGAGCGCACGTTGCTCTAAATGATAAGCCAGGGTTCCTAAAACTTAGTGAGATTGTCACGCTGGCAGAAAACTACGACGAAAGTCGAAAATATAAGGTCGGAAAAGCAGCGAGCGTGGCGATGGCGACGAACGAGGCAGTCGAGGTAACACAGCGCGACGGAACCCAGTCCCGACCAAACAACACGCGGCCCCGGGGACGGGGACAGTGTTTCCATTGCCATGGGCATGGGCACATCGCAAGATTTTGCCCGAAAAGGCAAAGCGCGGAAAAGCCAGAAATGGGAGGCGGACGCGCAGACCAGAAACCGGTAATCGCCCGAATATCGGTCCCCTTGCTTGACAGGGAGACAGTGCACGGCTCAGTGGAAAGGCAGCCAGCGGAGGAGGTCAGCGCCGGAGAGGTGACATTGTTGAGTAGTGGGAACGCTATAAGTGCGCGCATTGACTCAGGGGCCGACATCATGGTCATCCGCAGGTCGCTCGTGCCGCGATATGAATGCGCGGGGGCAACAATAAAACTCACCGGGGCTTTCGGAAAGCAGGTTGTCGCGGAGCTGGCGTACGTTCCCCCAGTAACAACTCAGGGAGCACCGCGAGTATCATTTGACCCGTCGGAGCGGGGTATACTGTGTGCAGTCACAGACGAGCTTATAACTGGGATAAGCGCGTTAATCACTCCCGAAGACTATGAGCAGCTTCTGAGCGATCGTGTGCATACGCAAGAACAGGGAGAAGCCGAGGTTTCTGACGAAGAAATCGAAGAGAGGGAGAAGCGGGTTGACGAGGTTCTAGCGGGCGCGGTAGCAGCAGATTGCAGCGAAGGGGAAACCGCGGTGGCACAGACGACACGGCAACGGTTTCGCGAGGCGCAGATTGGAGACGAATCACTCCAGGAAGCGTGGGCTCAGGCTAGAGAGGGAACACACGGCATGACGGTCCGGGACGAGCTTTTGTTCCACCAGGAGCCTGTTGCTGGGCATCCGTGTACTCAGCTTGTACTCCCAACCGAACGACGCGCAGAGGTGTTAAAAATGGCGCACGACTCAGTGTGGGCAGGCCATCTCGGCGAGCGGAAAACGCTTCAGCGGATAAAGGCTTCATTCTTCTGGCCCGGGGTCACACGCGACGTGAAGCAGTACTGCCGCTCATGCCACTCATGTCAGGTGAAGTCGCGTGCACGCACAGCAGATCGAGTGCCGATCGCGCCGATCGCTAGACCAGAGGCCGCATTCCAAGTGGTGAACATCGACTGCATAGGACCGATAGAACCACCGTCAGCTCGAGGGCACCGCTATGCACTTTGTGTAGTGGACATGAACACGCGTTGGCCCGAAGTCGTGTGTTTAAAAGCGCTGACCGCTAAGGCCACGTGTGACGCTCTTTTGCAAATATTCGCGCGCCTGGGAGTCCCTGAAACAGTGTGCTGTGACCAGGGCACAAATTTTACCGCAAAGCTTACACAAGAGCTTCTCAGAAAATTGGGCGCCTCTCCGAGGTTCTCCACGCCGGACCACCCTCAAAGCAACGGTCTGGTCGAGCGCTGGAATGGAACATTCAAATCCATGCTATTCCAGATTATTCAGGAGCACGGACGTGACTGGGATAGGCTTGTGCCATTCTTGCTCTGGGCTTACAGAGAGGTCCCTAATGTAACGACCGGGCAGTCGCCGTTTGAGTTAATGTATGGCAGAAAACCGACCAGACCGCTATCCATTCTCAAAAAAACTTGGACGGGAGACTGGGCAGTACCAGATTCTTTGGCAACGCCGGCGGCAGAGTACCTGTCAGCTTTGCGCGAGAAGCTGGCCGAGGCAAAGGCAAAGGCTAGTAACAACAGCACGGTAGCGCAACGCAGGTACACTGGACAATACAACTTGCGCGCTGTCGATAAGCATTTTACAGATGGGCAGCAGGTGTTGTTGCTTGAAAGGGATGGCGAGGGAAAGTTGATGTCCAAGTGGACGGGGCCTGTGACGGTAATGCGGAAGACACGCCCGTACAGTTATCTGATCAAACTCGACAATGGCGCATGTCGGACTGTCCACGCAAACAAGCTCAGAGCTTACCACGCACGGGTGAATGTAGTAGGGGTGATATTCGAGGGCGACGCGGAGTTCGGCGACGTGCCCACGTTCCCCATGCGCTCAGTGCCAGGCGACGCGCTGCCGCCGGGTGCTCTCGAACATTTGAACGAAGCGCAGCCTCGAGAACTAGAGGCACTGATCGAGGAGAATGGCCAGGTTTTCAGCAGTAGGCCCGGCAAATGCACGCTAGGAGCGCACAAAATCGTGATAAAGGAGGGTGCTCAGCCACGGGCTGGCCATGCGTACAAGGTCCCGATGGCGTATCGGAAGGAAGTGGAGAGGCAAGTAGATGAGCTCCTGGAGTGGGGACTAATATATCCCGTTGAGAGTCCTCATGCTCACCCAGTGGTTTGCGTCGCTAAAAAGGATGGCGGGCTGCGCCTGTGCTGCGATTATCGGAAGTTGAATGCGATAACCGAGCAGGACGCCTTTCCGGTGAGCCTACCGTCCGAACTGCTGTTCCGAGTAGCGAAGGCCAACATCATCAGCCTAATAGACATGCTGAGAGGCTATTGGCAAATATCCCTTGACGAGCAGGCACAGGCCCTCACGGCATTCGTCACTCCGGTGGGGCAGTACGCATGGAAGGTCATGCCCTTCGGCCTTCGAAATGCGAGTTCGACATTTCAGAGGGTCATAAACCAGGTACTAGCACCGCACCGCGAGTACGCATGCGCCTACATAGATGACCTCGCGATTTATTCAGACACCTGGGAGGAGCATTTGAGGCACGTTCGGGCGGTGCTCGCTTCGATCTCAGCCGCCGGGTTCACCGTGAACGCAGGCAAATGTCGTTTCGCGAGACGAGAAGTCGAATTTTTGGGCCATGTGGTCGGGTCGGGGAAGCACAGCGCTAATCCAGGAAAGGTAAAGGCAATAGACGTAATGCCGAGGCCCCAAACAAAGAAGGAGCTAAGAAGCTTTCTGGGCTTAGCTAACTGTTACCGACAATATGTCCCCGACTATTCTCGCGTCGTGCTCCCACTGACGAGCTTAACTAATTGGCGTACACCGCAGCGGCTCCCATGGGATGACGAGGCACAGAAAGCTTTTGATGAGGTGAAAGCTTGCTTGAAGAGCGCATCCTCACTTCATGCGCCTGACCCAAGTAAGGAGTTCGTGCTCGCAACCGATGCTTCGGACTACGCGGTGGGTGCCTGCCTTGCCCAGTGCGATGACGAGGGCCGCGAGCAGCCTATCGCTTTTCTGAGCAAAAAGCTAAGCCCGGCTCAGACCCGCTGGGCGACTATCGAGAAGGAGGCTTATGCCATCATTTGGGCATTAGGGCGACTTGAAGTCTGGTTGTGTGGCGCACAAATTCGGGTCATAACGGACCATAACCCGCTCAAATATTTGACTCTGAGTAGTCCGCACAGCGCCAAGCTAACACGCTGGGCACTCGCTCTGCAGAGATTCGATATCCGGGTCGAGCACAAAAAGGGGGAGCAAAACGCTAATGCCGATGCAATGTCGCGACTCGTAGCTGCCAACTAGAGGCGTGGGGGAATCCGGGGCCTGGAGTTATGTCATTTATGGAGGTGTACCCTGAGGCTTTGGCAACGCATATGGTTCGGCAGCGGCAGGTGGTGCTTCTTCGGCTCCGGGCCCGCGGCACGTTGGTCTGTTCGGTTTTCTGTGTGTGCTTCATTCCAAGATGTTATGCAGCACACTTGGTAGGGAGGTGTCGTGCGCGGCTGGCTTGGGCACATCCGGAGCCCCAAGTAATCACTTACGGAACGCCGCCTGTGTGTGGACAAGAGTGCGTACGCTGTGATCCATTTCCTTTTGACTCCACATGGAACTAATGAGTCAAACGGACGGCGACGGAGGGGAGTTCGGGGTGCGCAGGCGACCCAGCTTGGCCGGGCGCCATTGTTCGCAGCCCCGCTCCGAGAAGCAGCAACGAAGACGCGCGACGCCTGTCATCCCTACCGCGGCGACGCTGCCCAAGGTCATGACCCGGGCGGTGGTCGTTCAGTGTGTAGCTAGAAGGCAATTTTGGAGACGCGTTCCTCATGCTCACTGTGAGCGCTTATCAGCTCCATATGACTGCCAGGCACTTCCTGTGCACGTGGGGGCATCAAGAAGAATTGGGGAGCGGTGGCGCCTTAAGTGGCCCCTCGGGGACGGCTTTCGACAATCTGTGCGGCCCTCGCATGCTCTTTAAGCGAGTAAACGTGCCGCCCCGCAGGGGAGGATGGAGTGATCCGAGAGGGGAATTGTTAGTATTCGTGACAATGGCCTGTCCTCTCTCCCCAATCTTTGATTGGGCGTGTTTTACGCTCCTCTGTCTCTTTTTCAATGTGTTTTCCTTTCCCATGTGTTTTATTGGATGTGTTTTCCTTTCCCCGGTCCTTGATTGGATGCGTGCTTGTGTTTTGACCTAATTGGTTGGTGTCCCCACTGAGGGCGGGGACTTAGGGATTAAAAGAAGACGTTTTGGTGGGACCAGGGGTTGATTTCGTCTGGTCACTCTGCGGATCAATCACTATGTACATAGTTGTGTCTCCTTGTTGTACATTCCATTCTGTCTTAACTATTTTATTTGTGATTAGACAGTTTACTTCCTGAAGTTCCACGAGTAATGTGACTGAGCAAGTTTAGAACCTCAAGACGTCGGCATCCCACAACTTCTACCCTTCCCCTTCGGGCTGACATCAAAGAAGAGAAAGGGGTAAAAGGAATACAACTCTGATTCAAGATGATAATCAGTTAAACAAGCAGCATTCGAATGACTCATGCGGCGCTGTAGTTGCTCACGAAACAGCATTTAAATGCCTTTTTCGGTTGCTGTTAATCAACCCAAGCTATTAACCCTACATCAAAATTCTGATCACAACCGTGTTACAGTGCGTAACTATATGGCTTCGTATTCGCCTATTTACAAACAAAAATTACGTGGCTACCGTCAGTCGAATATTTTTAACGGCAGACTGCGAGGTGTCCGAGGTATATTAGCTCCAAAATAATCTCCAGGTTTTCCTGCACTAAAATTATTGAAACTCAGACGAGTAATCACCTACTCACTGAATAGCACAGCCCGTTGCACGAGCGAACACGCCTTTGAGAGAATATATTATAGGAGCGTTAAACCGCCATCCGTTCAAATAAAGCCTAGGCCGCACATCTATAGTAGCATGTCGGTCCACCTCCTCTTTGCGAAGTTAAATTTTTGAATAAGATTGGGCAAAAGACGCCGGTTGAAAAACACGACTCCGCGACATTCAAGATAGTGCCGCGAGCTCGGTCGCTCACTCCACTTCCACCGTGTGCACCGTGATCAAAGCGATCGCAGTACGAAAAGTTCCGATAAAGCAGTGCAACGTGGGTCGGGGCAGTTATTTGGGTAAGTAATATTTGTACCTCCCATGCCATGCGGCCGCATAAGAGGCAGAAAATGCAACAACAAATTCATTCTGGTGCGCGGTCCGCTGCGCGCCAAAGCGCGAGCGTTGGGAACACAACGCGCTGAGTATATTCACTATAGTGCCGCGAACTCGCTCGCGCACGCCACTTCCAACCTTTGCTCCGCAATCAAAGCGATCGCGGGACAAAAAGTTTCGATAAAGCAGCGCAGCGCTGGTCACGGCAGTTATTTCAGTAACTGATTTTTAGATCTTCCATGTCATGATATCATTTCGACCGAAGCCAAGGCAGAAAACGCAACACAAAATTCATTCGGGCGAGCGGTCTGCTGCGCGTCAGAAGGCGAGCGTTGGGAGCGTCTGCTAGCATCCCGTGCCTAGGTGCCGCCACCGTCGGCGCACGGGAGGAGCAGAGAGGCATAGGAGGAGGAGGGAGGAGATGTCATTACTTTTACTCTTATGAGGGGCTTTAAGAACGATCGCCGCCTAGCGCCATCTATAAGAGGAATTATGATGCACGTCTACCCATTGTCGAGTTGCACCTCCTCCAGATACGCCCCAAACGGAACTTGCATCGTTTGGGGGTCAAGGTGTGTCTAGAATTTGGCTTGCGGTGCGATATGGTAACGCTTGAATTAGTAATTGCATGTCTGCCATGTGTACCTATTAATTAATTGTGATTTTATTTCTATACCACAACCCATATGGTTTTATTTCCCGACCAAATTCGGTATACAACTGTCCCTGGATGGGTGCCTGTTGGTGTCGGAGTATATATTGCGGAACGAATAACCGTGTCATGGTAAGCGAATTTCCGGACCCCGTAGAGTATCTGTTACAGGTCCAGTTGGAGTTATTTTTGGAAATGTGGCGGAGAGTTTGAAGGATGCTTCACTCCCGCCACCGGTTGGCCCAGTATTGCACTACCTCCGGGATCGGCCTTGTCTTTAGCGCGTCTTTACTACCCTGTCTTTCTATCCCATCTTTCAACTCTCCTACTATCAGCACGTCGTAGCGATTGTGGCTCGGCTAGAGCCAGTGAGCAGGCCTGTGCACTTTTCTTTCTTCCTGGCAACAACAGACAGAATTTACACATGCATAGCGGTCGCGTATCGAGATAGTTTTCCTAATCCTTGTAGGATATTTTTTGAAGGCGGGGGGGGGGGATGAGAGCGCACAACCAATTATATTGGCCGCCATCTTAGATTCGAGAAACCGAAACTATGCCACCATTTCGTCCCCTGACGTCATACCCACATACTTCCACCTCTATCCACCATATTATACCGTGACGTCATCATTGGCGCGTGGCAAGAGATTGTTTCTACGATGTCATTGTAGATGGTGCTACAAGCCTCAATGCGAGATGCGCTGTTCTCTAGTTGCAGCCACCGATGGCGCTTTGATCTCAGTGTGGTAGGAGACCTCACGAAATCTTTAAACGTTATGAGTAGTTGCTGCCACAGATGACGGTGTGATCAAGGATTGTAGCAGATCCCACGAAATCTCGAAACGTGATGAGTAAGAGCTAACGCTCTTAAAACTATGGGGACGCACCTTAAGGACTGGCACATAAAGTTGGCTCTCAACGCAGCCTAAGTTACGCTCAAATCTTGCTGACCTAGAGCGGTGTTTGCGAAACGTAAGACGTTCAGCCCAATGTAGCTAGCTGCAAGCTCGTTTCCTGGCGCCACGGAAAAGTAGGTTACCGCAAGTTACAATGTTACTAGCGATGACTGCTTCTCAATATGCCGCTCGCTGTACTTGGAACCTCAGAATGAAGTAAGACGTTGAGGTCGATGTCGACACCATCAGCGTAAACAGTGACATAATCTTGGCAAGGGTGGGAAAGTATTAGTGGGGCTAATTTTATCTCTTCCATTGTCAGAGGCATGCTTGTGAAAACCCAGCAGATGCAGGACACAGAAAGAGAGCGAGTTTGAACACATACCATCTCAGAGTTGTTTCCGAAACATGGCCTTGCATCAACCGGGTGAGATGCAAACTTTTGGCGCAATAGTGCGAAAGCACTCCTTCATGAGGTAACCGGCTCACCGAGGTTGTGCGAAGCCCGACCTTGAGGGTAACCTATTGCTGCGATAACTATTGAGATAACTATTGCTGCGACTGGGTGTCGAACCCGCAGCGGCGCGAACAGATCAGCTTTGCTGGCCATTGCACGAGAGCACTATCCTATCGCCGCGCGCCTCGTGTTAAATTGCAACACACTCTCGCGCTGTGCGTTGCACTTCGCCGTCTTCATCATCTTCTATATGCAACGCGAACAGATCAGATCAGCTTAACCTCGGTCAGAGCTTAACCTGACTCTATATCGTCGCCAGACGGGACGACGACTCAGAGCAAAGCAAAAGCTTTGCGCCAACCTTGGCTGGACACATGCTTTCGGACGTTCCCTCGGTTTAACTTCGTTAAAACACTAACTCTTTTTTAAATGCAAGAATACATTTAACGGCTCCATTTTCTCCTCTCAGTGTCCACATATTTTTGTACGTCCGTCCGTCAACACCACGTGAAAAGGTAGGATTGAGTAGGGTTCGAACCCATGCCTCTTACCAGTGTGGGTAGTGGCAACGCGGCGCCGTGAAGGAAAGACGAAATGAAGGAAAGTGCGCGGGCCTGTCGCCAGCTGGCCGTCTACCACTGCCGCGTGCAGGCAGAAGGCATTTGAAATAAACTGAAAAAAAAACAATGAGAAGAAAAGGCGCGCGTCTCAGCAACGCTGGCTACTTCAGAACATGTACACCCAATACAGGTGCTCAGATACAGATACAGCATCAGATACTCCTGTCACCTGGCAGGCCGGTCACGGAAGCTTCAGCAGCGTGGCTTGTAGGGCTTGGTGCATAGCCGAAGGTGATGACAGGGACCCAGACGAACTATACCAACAAGTTTTATTCACCTCAAGGAGCACATTTATATGCCATAACATGACACGTTATCACAAGTGCGGACAGCGTCGATGTATTTAATACGCAGGCAGAGGTAGAGTGCTCACACGTGTGCGTCTTGATCTATGTATCTCTTCAGCTTCGATTATTTCTCGACTTATTCTATTTCTGCTCCTTCCTATCACAACGCTTTTCTCAAGGAAAGGCTTACATTTTTGTTTTGTTTTTTATTTACAGCAAAGGATGTGATCGACAAGCGATCCTCCTCGTCCGTTCCTTACGTTGCGAGCATATTTCTTTAGCCGCCTATCCAAGCATCTCCCAGTCTGGTGAATATATTCAATCCCGCAAAACATACTTCATCGCAAGTGTCATACTGTTTCTCATGTTTCACTATGCATCCATGCAACTTCAGTTTTTTCTACATTGCACAAAGTGGCAAGTTTCCTCGGAGCCGAGAATACGATCGTTGCATTCGCCCGTTGTCTAATTCTTTTCAGATTGTACACAAACCTTGTGCATGTAAGGTCGTACAACGAAGTGCTTACAGACCAACTGATGCGGATAAGATTGTCTGAATTCCTCTTGAGAAGCTTTTCGGCAACGGACACCTGAATATGAGCGGGGTAAACGGCATCAGCCTCTTCGATTGCTGTTCAAAACTTTCGCTAATCGTGTGTGTGCACGATTTCTGGAGAGCATTTTGAAAATACATGCCGGCAATGGCTCTCTTTACAAGTTTCCAGTGCGCGGTGTGACATGGCACCACAATCGTGTTACTTCGATCGCGGCTGATAGGCCCAGCAAATGCGATTGGCGTGAAAGGTGAAGCTAAGGTATAAAAACTTTTAGGCCTCAATTTCACCTTTCAAGCTGATCGAATTTGCTGGGCCTTTCAGACATTAACTTGCTGAAAAGATTCATAGATCCGGAAGCACATGTGTGAGCACTCCATCCATGCTCACAGTTCTCAGACATTGATCCTGTCCGCACTTGTGATGACATGTCATGTTGTGAGGTATAAATGTGCTTCTTGAGATGAATGAAATTTGTTCAGCGTTAGTGCTCGTGTCGTTGGCCTCCGTTCTGTGCCCTCCTGTTCTGCTGCGTTACAATGTGTTTACATAGAAGATTGTGCTAAGGGACACTTGCTTATGTGTTAGATAGCTTGGAATCAGCAGAACATGAAAAACAAGTGTAGCTAAAAATGCGTGAATTTCGTATTCAGCGAAACACTAGGTGAAAAGCAAATATTTAGGTAAAAGACACTCCACGAGAGAAAATTCAAACGCTTACAATATCTAAGGTCGCTCGCTACGTGCAAGGGGCGCAATGGCTCGCATGCGACACATCAATTCAGCCAGTTGTTTTTCAAGACGATCCTCTTCCTTCTGAATTGAAAGACGATCTGAAAGAAGGTCTTTTTGAATTGGCACTTTACTCTTGAAGCCAGTATTTAAAACGTTCGTTAATTAGTGTGTGCTAAAACTTAACTTGGAAGAATAAAAAAAATGCTGCAGACTAGGCCACGCGACCCTCAAAAGCTCTAAGTTGGTTTTACGGGGATAGCACGCTTCGTCTTTTTCAGTGCCTTGGTTACCTTTGGCTGGAGCACCTGGTCACGTGTTTTATTTTTTATTCTTGATTAAAGTTTATTCGCACTCCGCAGTTTTCATTGTGCATTAATTGAACAGCGAACAGCTCGCTTTGTACACCGCCTTGCTGAACAACCCTGAGTTCTCCGTTGCATTGAAGGACTGTACGCTTAGTGCGATCGAAGGCACTGTTCCGATGGGTAAATTAACCCCGAGCAAGATCTCGCCGTGTTTGTGCCAAGTGAAATAAATAAACATCCGCGACTGGGATTCGAAAGCAGTGGCGGCGCCAACAGATCAGCTTCGGTGGCCACTGCGCGAGAGCACTCAGCTATCGCCAAACTGCAACACACTCTCGCGATTTTCATTGTACAACGTCTTCCTCAACTAATATTCGCGCTTAGAGCTATGTGGCGGTAGTGACAGAGAGTAGTGAGCTGCATGCGTTTGCGTGGACAACGTTGCGGCAGAAAAACGGCACTGGAGCAATGCCCGTTGGCGTCGACAACACTGCTGCAGAAACGCGGCAGTGGAGCATATGCCGCCGGCGTATCACCGTCAGCACGCTTACACGAAGGCTCGAGCGCGTGTATTTCATTGACATTAGCGCCGCTGAGCGTCGGCCGCTGGGTCTGAGACAATACTAGGGTGGAAGCAGGGCACGAGCTTGCCTCAACCGCCGCAAACACACCGTGCATCATGGTCTTGGACTCAGCTAGCGCCCAGCGCTCAGGGGCTGTAATATCAGCGCAGGACGCGCAATCGAGCGTTCCTGTTAAGCGTTCTGGCGGCGGTACACTGGGTAAACTGGCATCGACGATGAAAAAGTTGAAGACGCGCATAACTGCATGGCTCCCTGGGTCAGTGGACACCTCAATCCCGCTTTCGGGTGCATGGCGGTGGTGTCCACCTGCAAAAAACTGGGCTTTCGCACAATATTTCGTGATTACCAATGCTAAACCAACAGCCATTTTTTGAGTATAGTTTTCTTGTCAGTTCGTCTGGTTGCTTTGGAAGTCTTGCGCTGAGGTGTTGCTCAAATGTACTCATCCGATTGTTCATTGACTATTTTAGTGTTTGATCTGCAGATTTCATCGTAGTCTGTTTTTAGAAAACATCGTTACGATAGAGGACAAACCCCCCACCCAAAAAAGAAAACTGGGCGGCAGTGAATCAAACCAGAACAAATGATAACCAGTCGAAGAGAGCATGCCGTCCAGGACGACGTAATATCGTCATTATGATGAAGCTACACGAGTGTTAGTGCTCATCCTTTTGAAATTCGGTTTATCTTTCCGGCTCATTCGGGCTGTTAGCTTTGTAGAAGCCATTATCAGCTCGACTTTTGCGAGATATCTGACTCTTGGAGGTTACTCGCGCCATCCGGGGAAGCAAACATGAGCTTTAATGTTGACTGCTTCGCGTATATCCTGTACCTCTACGCTAACTGCCCGCAGTTTCGAGCAACCGCCCTCTTCGTTGGCGGCAGGCGAACACACCTGGCTGGAAGACGAGGCTGGCACTTGCACATGTGGCGGATAGTTTGATTACGCTGTCATATCAGGAAGAAATGTAGCTGCTGCAAGCAGATGGGAAAAATACATAAAAACTTTTGCGCGCGGCTCGCCGCTGGCGGGGGCTCAGTTTACTTTTCAAATTTTGTCCCTTTTGCCCCTTGTTTGCAACTAAAGCTGCGGCTGCTCAGTCCTTGCGTGCGTTTGCAAGTCGCACAACAAACGCGAAGTAGGCAGCGCAACGTGTAGTTTAATAGAACCACTTTTTGAATGCCAAAAACAAAAAGGACTCGCATCTGTCCAGAGAGAACCACCACCAAGCGTCGGACTGAAAAGTATACGACGCATTTACGCTCTCTAAACGAATACTGCCGTAAGTACGTCGACTATGGGTAACGACGAAAATCAAACAGCCAATAAAAATGTACCAGGTGTAACAGGTGCAACAAGCCGCGTGACAGTGGAATCAATGCTCACTGGGCCACGTGCTCAACCAACCAGAGACAAACGAGCTGTCGCCTCGAAGTTTTCGATCTTTTACACACAGAGGAACATCTAGAACGCTGCACAGGAAAAAGTAGAGCTAGAATTACTTTGCCTAACAGTCATTCGCGACGGCGAGTAATTAAACAGGAGCCATGCAAGCTGGGCCGTCAGCCAGGGATGCTCTGATACTCGTTGCCTGAAAGAGCGGCCGGTCTCGCTCGCTTTCATTTCCGCCGCTACGCTGTGATCTGCCCGCTCAGTTGTAACGACAGCACAGTGACAGCCGCCCATGATCTACGCTCTGCCCTCAACTGTGACGCCCGGCGCGGATTGGTATACCGCCGCCTCGGCCATCGACGCCTATTTAAACGCGATGCGGCCCCCTCCCTCATCGCGTTGCTGTTCAATTCAGCGGCTGTTTTTGCTTTTCTTGTTTTGCGCGTGTCGCAAACCGGCCAGCACTTAAGCTTGCATATTGAGGTGTTTTTGGGAGAAAACCGCTGTTTAAAAACCATTTAGACGAGCGACACTCTATGAAAAAAGGTGTACAAAGGGTGTGTCGTCCCGATTCATGCTATCTGAAGACGTATGGACTAACAATGCACTCTGCTACCACCCACGTGGAGGTCGTTAGTCTCTTTCGGAAAACATACTTTTTTATTCTTTAAAAGCCAGCTCTATTCATAGTCGTATTCCTTCCTCGTCCTTGTCTTGTCTGCTCTGTTTTCTCACGATGAAATTCCGACAAGACCGTTGATCCGTCTTAGCAACTCTTATTCCCCGTTCGAGAAGACGCCGTACGGCAAAGTATACAGTCCGCAACGCCTCCCCTCTCGAAAAAGATGCGCCTCTCCCGAAAGCGGGGGACTGAGTTATTTTGACGACTGCGGTTAAGAGCTGCGCTGGCTTCGCCTAGCCAGAGAAGGCAGGCGTGAATCATTTGTGAACACACGTTTCGCACTGCATTCGTCATTTTTATACGCAACCAAAAAGGACGCTGGTGAAACTGACCGCGCCTGCTCGCTACTTGAGGGCGCAGAGGGTGCTAGCACTGCTCCTAATTATTGTCCCGCAGTTCGTCGTGGAAGCACACGAGCAGCGATTCCCACCCCAGTTTCGCATGGCATGGTTGCCAAAAATGGCGGACAAGGAGGCTTGGCGCATGCGCAGAGCGTTAGTAGAAAAACGTCCATTGGCCATGATCGGCCACAACCATTACTACATATGCAAACATGCTCTTGGCTGCTAACGATCATAATAATCACCAATATTCGTGCATGCGCTTTCACAGTCATGATATGATGACGTTTAAAAAGGCCTTTAGTAAACAAGGACTGACGGCATGATGGGTGCGCTCTCTATCCATTCTTCAATCGCAGCACTGAATGAAGTCAACATTTGAACGTCTCACTCCAACAAACATGCAAGATGCATGAAAATAATTTGACATAATTTCGACCTATGATTAACCTTTCGTCAAAGCAGTAAGAACAGCTTTAAAACGAACCGTTTTGCTTCACCGTCGGCTTAGGATTCAGGTTAACATGTATACAAGCAATTAAATCAAAATCGGACGTACGTGCGAAATTGTCGACGCAGTAATTTTGTGCTAACTTAAGATATATTGTAATGTAACGCAAATCCCGAATAAGCTGCACTCACATATTATTTCTGCTCCATATCAACAAAAATGAGCTTTACACGTTGATAAATGCGTGATCTTCGCCGCTATTACTATGTGTGTGTGTGTGTGTGTGTGTGTGTGTGTGTGTGTGTGTGTGTGTGTGTGTGTGTGTGTGTGTGTGTGTGTGTGTGTGTGTGTGTGTGTGTGTGTGTGTGTGTGTGTGTGTGTGTGTGTGTGTGTGTGTGTGTGTGTGTGTGTGTGTGTGTGTGTGTGTGTGTGTGTGTGTGTGTGTGTGTGTGTGTGTGTGTGTGTGTGTGTGTGTGTGTGTGTGTGTGTGTGTGTGTGTGTGTGTGTGTGTGTGTGTGTGTGTGTGTGTGTGTGTGTGTGTGTGTGTGTGTGTGTGTGTGTGTGTGTGTGTGTGTGTGTGTGTGTGTGTGTGTGTGTGTGTGTGTGTGTGTGTGTGTGTGTGTGTGTGTGTGTGTGTGTGTGTGTGTGTGTGTGTGTGTGTGTGTGTGTGTGTGTGTGTGTGTGTGTGTGTGTGTGTGTGTGTGTGTGTGTGTGTGTGTGTGTGTGTGTGTGTGTGTGTGTGTGTGTGTGTGTGTGTGTGTGTGTGTGTGTGTGTGTGTGTGTGTGTGTGTGTGTGTGTGTGTGTGTGTGTGTGTGTGTGTGTGTGTGTGTGTGTGTGTGTGTGTGTGTGTGTGTGTGTGTGTGTGTGTGTGTGTGTGTGTGTGTGTGTGTGTGTGTGTGTGTGTGTGTGTGTGTGTGTGTGTGTGTGTGTGTGTGTGTGTGTGTGTGTGTGTGTGTGTGTGTGTGTGTGTGTGTGTGTGTGTGTGTGTGTGTGTGTGTGTGTGTGTGTGTGTGTGTGTGTGTGTGTGTGTGTGTGTGTGTGTGTGTGTGTGTGTGTGTGTGTGTGTGTGTGTGTGTGTGTGTGTGTGTGTGTGTGTGTGTGTGTGTGTGTGTGTGTGTGTGTGTGTGTGTGTGTGTGTGTGTGTGTGTGTGTGTGTGTGTGTGTGTGTGTGTGTGTGTGTGTGTGTGTGTGTGTGTGTGTGTGTGTGTGTGTGTGTGTGTGTGTGTGTGTGTGTGTGTGTGTGTGTGTGTGTGTGTGTGTGTGTGTGTGTGTGTGTGTGTGTGTGTGTGTGTGTGTGTGTGTGTGTGTGTGTGTGTGTGTGTGTGTGTGTGTGTGTGTGTGTGTGTGTGTGTGTGTGTGTGTGTGTGTGTGTGTGTGTGTGTGTGTGTG
>JARKHS020021396.1:0-12898 GCA_030143305.2 Amblyomma americanum
TATGTACTATTATGCACATTAAGCAATTGTCCCGTCTTCGATCTCCAAGTTAACTGGACCCCTTTCCTTCCCTCTTCCAATCTATCAGACTACATACTATTTCCACTGCTTTTCCCGTCAAAAAATTTCCTGTATGCAGTAATTAACCGCCTGTGTCTTGGCCACTCCCCCGTAGTGGGTATGTGCCAGCAACGTCTGAGGCCTTCCTTCCTTCCTTCCTTCCTTCCTTCCTTCCTTCCTTCCTTCCTTCCTTCCTCTTTAATATTCTGTTGAGCTCAATTCCCCTCCACCGCCATGTACGCACTTACGTCTATGCGGACGACATTGCGTTTTTTGCTGCTGCGCCGGATATCATTCCCTGTATGGCCTGCTGCAGTCATATTTGAATACACTTGAGCCCTGGTTGAGCGCATTATACCTGAAGTTAAATGTTGGCAACTGCGCCACTCTTGTTTTCCCTCTATACACTCCTGTAGTGGTCTCTCTCACTTGCCAGTTGAAAATAATACCGCAGGTTCAATCCCTAAACTACCTAGGGGTCATTTATGACAACAAACTCACCTGGCGACCTCACATTGACCATGTCGCGGCGAAAGGGGCTCGTGCCGTGGGCATGTTACGGAGAGTATGTCATCACCTGTACGGCATGCGCAGAGATGCGCTATTAATGATCTACACTGTGTATGTCAGGCCAATTTTAGAATTTGGATCAGTGTTGTTTTCAGGCTCGGCTACATATAAACTTCGTCCTCTCGTCCTTCTAGAGAGGGAAGCACTTCGCATGTGCCTCGGCCTTCCAAAATATGTGGCTATCAATGTGCTTTACCTTGAAGCCCCCTCTTATCACGACTTCAATTTTTAACGGTGCAAACTTACCTCAGGATCTATGAATCGCATTTCCACCGTTCCCATAGCATTTTCTGTTCTCAGCCGACCTCCTTTTTTGGTGTCCCCTGGTCTCGTTTCAATTCCCCTCGGGTAGTGTTTGTGCAAAGATTACTTCAGCCTTTAGATGTAAACATTTATGATATCCTTCCTGCGCTTCGCAATGGGCCCGCTATCCACATTGTTTTCGATAACACATTTCCAAAAAATGCAAAACTTTTGCCACCGAGTATTCTAAATGGTCTTCTAGAAGATCATCTGAAGACCGTACCTACAGATATAGTAATAGCCACTGACGCATCGCAATGCAATGAAAAAGCAGGTGTGGTAATATTTTGCTTGCATTTAGACTGGTCCTTTTTACTGCGCCGTCCAGATTTCACCCCTATTTTTCAAGCAGAGTTTCTAGCAGTTGTACTTGCTCTACGCTAGCTAGGCCCCTCTATTACAGCAGTTGCAGTAATTACTGATTCTTTATCTTTGTGTTCGTCCTTCGCTGCACATGTTGACGGTCCCATTTTAACAACTTTCTTATCCCTACTTCCTCCGCATTTGAGCCTTGTTCATTTAGTATGGGTTCCCGGTCACAGCAGTGTGACATTAAATGAGATTGCTGACAATCTCGCAAAGGCTTCCCTCAGCGGCCCCATGTTGCCAATCATCCCGGCTACAGCCTATATTACAGCATCTATATTTCGGCGACGTGCGTGCGTCTAGCTCTGTGTTTTCGCTTTTCGCTGTCTTCTCGCGTGTGGCGTGAGTCGGACAGTGCCCTCCGTGAGACCGAATGCTGACGACGCCCCTGCGGAGAAATTCCCGGCACGGTGGGCGCATTCTCAAGTGAGAAAACCCAACCGGAACCCTCAGGGGCAAGCTAGGCTTAGCTCGGCGCTGCCGAGCGAGGCCGCGCTACGCGTCTGCATGAATTCTGCGTTGTCGACGACAGCTACGCGGATGCTCCCTGTGTTGCCGCCTGACGCAGCCTCCACGTCCACGCAATCGTCATCGCCTTCAGGCCTCCATCCTGCGCCGTCTTCCGATGCTACGACTTTGGCCTGTGACATGGACTGCTCCACCGCCTCCGTGCCCGTGACACTCCCTCAAGAAAGTGTGCCCGTCGCGCCGGTTCAGTTTTCCCACCAAGGTCCGTCACCAGCGTCTGAGCCTCCTCCACAGATGCCTCCCTTGAGTCAAGCCTCGCTTCCTCCTGCTGTGAACTCGTTCCGCGTTACCATCAAGCCTACATTGCGCTTTGATATGACTGCCATCCCTGGCCGGAATGTTCAAGGCACAATTGACCACGCATTTGGCTCTTCGAACTGCTGCGGGTTTGTCGTCCATCGCCCATCGAACACCATCACGGTAAACTTGTCATCCTTGATGGACGCCCCGAAACTTTTCGCAGTTACGCGGATCCCCCTGGATGACAGCAAGCATGTCCCGGTGCAAATATATTTTGCATCTGGTCCTGACACACTCCGCTGCATGGTTTATCATGTCGACAGCACGAGCCCTCCCGATGAGGTGCGCTCAAATATTCGCTACTCAACTCACGTAGTACTGCAAGCACGGCCTATGAGGCGCCGGGGCTCATACCTGCTCATCCTGCAAGGCCTGTTGACTCTCCCGAAGTACTTTACCTACTACGGTGCGATCGTCAAACCACAGCCCTTCCGACCTTGTATTTTTTGTTATCACTGCCACAAAGAAGGACATATGCAAAATACCTGCCATAATCCAGCAGTTGTGGTCGACATGAATGAACCAACAGTTCCTTGTGCCCTGTGAAAATCGCCGGACCATGACATTCGCTCTCCCGCTTGTCCAAAGAAGAAGCAAGCGAAGAAGTTTCACAAGTCGCCTGCAAAAATGAATGTTCCTACAAGTAATTGCTTTGCAGCTCTCGCATGTGACGACAACGACTTCCCTGAACTTCATTTATCTGAGCCCGCTGCTCACCATACGTCTCCTCACCAGCGTACATATGCACAAGTGGCTCACCTTCCCGGATCAAATGGCACGCCAAATCATCCAGTGCATCCAACACATGTTGGTACCACAGATGAAGACACAGCTTTAGACAATGCAATCGCGGAGGCTCGCCGCCGACTAGACGAACTCTTCCAGCGCCGGGAACAGCGTCGTTCTCAATCCTCTCGAAGAATTCTAATAACTCGGGAGAAATCATCCGAGGAATCACCTCGAGTAAGCACTGGGCCACAATCAGGTTCCGACCAACTGTTAGCCATGACTACCCCGACAGTGGATAAGATATTAGCGCTGATGAAGCAGGTGACATCCCTCATCGTGGAAGCTCTTCGGCCTCGTCATGGATAGCGCATCATCATCTATGGTGGTGCAGTGGAACTTTCGAGGATTCGCTAATAAGGCTTCTAAAGTGAGCATCCGCCTTCGCGACGGCAAGCTGAAGGCATGGGCGCTCCTACTGCAAGAGCACAATGCACTTCCAATCCTTTCCGGTTTCTGCGCATACCATTCACCATCTATCCCTGATCGCCGTTGCACCACCTCCTCCATCAGCCCAGGTAAATCTGCAATTTATATTCACAGTTCAGTTCCGCACACACCGCTCGACCTTCCCGGTGGTGCAACATACGTCAAGAGGTTGTCGCCCTTCTCGTAAAACCTGCACGCACGCCCCTTGTCCTAGTTTCTTCTTATAGTCGTCCTGGTTCCGCATCTCCCAATCTGGAATGGGTTCGTTTTCTACGTTCTACCAACTCGGGTATCCCTATTCTAGTTGGTGGTGACTTCAACGGCGCACACACTGCGTGGTGTTGCCCATCGGATTGCTCAAGGGGTGCACACATCCAAGGAAGCTTTTCGGATCATTCCTTTCAACTTTTAAACCACCCGAATACTTCTACCCGCCCACGAGGTGGCCCGTATTCACCTGATTTGACTTGGTGGTTAGGCCCCGGTAACCCTCGTCGGGCTGTTGATTTTTATACTTGAGTAGCGATCACAGCCCTATTTTAATCTCCCTCACGCCTACGCGTCTAAGGAAAATACGCCGCACTGTACGAATAACATCATGGGACTCTGTACGCGCAGACAATCATTTATCTACATTCAACCCCTCTTCAGCACTGTCTACTCTCTCTGCTGTTCTCGATGCTCACACTAATACCACTACTGTAAATGAAGACGACCCAAACCCGGGCATGCATCTCTTGAATCTGTGGGCTCTTCGTCGCCAGGCGGATCTTTACGCTACTCGTCACCCCGATGACCCTTCGGCTCTTCCTACTCTTCACCGCGCTACCGCACGGGCGCGGCGCTATGCAAAGCGGCTAGGCAGGCAACGCTGGGCTGCATGGTGTGCACGCCTGTCCTCTACGCAGGGCTATTCATCTACATCTTTGGAGAGTGTTTCACGCCATGGAGCGCCCTTCTCAGGTTGCATATTGCACAGAGAGCATTCGCCTCGCGCTAAATGTGGATGAGGACACATTTGCACAACAAGCGGCCCGTAAATTTTTTTCCAAACCATGACTGCACCGCTACGTCTCCACCTGACTTATCGGTTACAGAGCCCTCCGATGGGATTACTTCTGACCTCACCATGGCAGAGCTGCTGGCCTCCATTGAACGTTTAAAAACTACTACTACTTCCGGGCACGACGGCATACCTAACTCCTTATTTCGTATCTTGGAAGGGAGGGCTTTGCAAACCCTACTAGATACCTTTAACCAAGTGTGGCTTTCTGGCGTCATGCCGGGAGACTGGAAGCATTCTATTGTGGTTCCAATACCCAAGTCAGGTCAGCCTCCAGTATCTCTCTCGGCCCTTCATCCAATTTCCCTTACGCCTACCATCTGCAAGCTTTATGAAAACATTCTAGCCGCACGCTTGTCGTTGTGGCTGGATTCCCATGATTGTTACCCAGATTCCCAAATTGATTTCCGCGCACAAATTGTAACGGAGGACGGCCCTGCTACTTTGGCTGCTGACGTGTTCGACCACTCTCCGCAGAGTCACCTTGTACGAACTGTAAACGCTACAGACGTAACAAAGGCATATGATAGCATCCTTCACTCTGCCATTCTTGCCTCCCTTCAAACTTTTGGTCTCCCTCACCGGTTCCTCCTCTCCATTCACGCCTTTTTAGCAAATCTAACCTTCAGCGTGCGTGTCCAATGGAAACCCCTTTGGTAACTTCACTTCCAATAGAGGAGTGCCGCAGGGCCCCGTTCTCGTCCCCACGTTATTTAATGTGGCTTTAATTCCTCTTGTTCGAGCCCTAGGCACCATCCCTTCTATCCGTGTGCTTGCGTATGCCGATGATATAACCTTGTGGAGCTGTCATCCAGATGCGTCTATTCATCAGTCGGTCCTTAAGCACGCGCTGGATGTATTGACATCTAGCCTCGCACCTCTGGGTCTAACACTCTCTCCTACTAAATCATGTTTCATTCGCATTGTAAATAAAGCCGCTTTACGGAAAGCTCGCCCGTTAAAGTTTACGGTACATAATTCTCTGATTCCTCAGGTAGAAACTGTTCGTGTTCTTGGTCTTCGCCTCCATATATCTTGGACTGGCACCCCATGGCTGACAGCCACCCGTAAATCGGCTCACGCTACTCTAGGTCTGATTCGTCGCATAGCTATGCGCTCTGGTAACGCACGTGCTCATACGGCCCGCCAGCTTGTGCGCTCTATCCTTCAGCCACGGATAGTATATCAGGCACAATTTCAACGTCTCACCCGCAGAAAGTGGGACTCCCTTGAAGCTATCAATCGTGAGGCTATGCGCGTCATAACATATCTGCCTCGTTGAACACCCATACCTGTGCAACAGGAGTTCGCCCAACTTAATACACTCAGTGAACGCATCGACCAACGCGTGGAAAATAGAGCTCGAAAACTGTCTCTCCTACTTAATCGTTTAAAGACACTTCCTCCGTGGTCATATTGCCAGCTCACTGACAATCGCCCCACTGTTTCCCCGTCGGTACCAGCAGCGTATCTGCCTGAAGGTGCATATTATACACGTATGCATCACATTCTGCTGAGAGGGGAGTTACTACTGTGTATAGTCCATCTCATCCGCATCTCAACACTCGCGCGACGTATACTTCGGATACGTGCACTCCCCTGGCATTGAAACTGCAAGCCATTTATAACGTCATTGCTTCCCTTCCGCTCGTTCCAACATTCAATACAGTTCATATTTACACCGACTCCCGCGCCGCCCTAAAACAGCTTAAGGCTGTTCGACGGACATTCCAGATTTCACAATAAATTCATATGCTCAGCGCAAAGTATCCGTGTCCTGTGCGCATACACTGGATTCGCGGCTATGCCCAGGATCCACTTAACATTCAAGCGGATGCTATGACTCATCTTTATACATCAAACGATCCGCCACCTTCCCCTCTTCCCCCAGATCCGTTCCTGACCCATGTTTTCGATTCCGAAGTTCTGCGCCAGCGAACACGCGCTCTAATTCCTCCGTGTTCGCACCCTCTCCCCCGTAGTCTTACTCGGCAGGAGGAGGTATCTGTGCGCCGGATTCGGGCAGGGGCGGCTCTGGCACCATCCGTCCGTCATCGGTGGCGTGCCAAAGATCTGCCAGCACCTGACAGGTCCCTCTCTGTAGCGCTGCACCGGGCATTTGTGATGTGCTGCACTTGTTGTGGACGTGCCCAGCGACGGCTGCTATAAGAAAACGGCTCCTCAGGGAGGTGGGCCTGCGGTGCAACCGCGAAAGTGACTACGTGAAGTGGACTATGAACAACCGTTTCATTATCAAACTCTGCGACTACCTCAGCGCAACGGTACTTCACTCCTTTTTTTAACTTTCAATCCAGCGCATTCCTTCCCACCTTCCTTTCTTTTTCAACTTATGCCTCATGGCACACTTCTCGAATAAAAAAAAAATGAAAGCTAGACTTGCACCGCGAACAGCATGAACAGCGTCGATCAAACAACGATAACCGCCTCTTTAGTATCGAGTTCGTGAGCGGAGGTGTGCACCTGCAATAAAACAAATACGTCCAGCAATGCGCGCAACATGAAAGCTAGACCTGCACCGTGAGCAGCATGAACAGCGTCCCTCAAACGACGAGAACCGCCTCTTGAGTATCGAGTTCGTGAGCGGAGGCGTCCAACTGCAATAAAACAAATGAGTCCAGCAATGCGCGCAGCATGAAAGCTAGACCTGCACCGCGAGCAGCATGAACAGCGTCCCTCAAACAACGATAACCGCCTCTTTGGTATCGAGTTCGTGAACGGCGGAGTGCACCTGCAATAAAACAAATACGGTCAGCAATGCGCGCAACATGAAAGCTACACCTGCACCGCGAGCAGCATGAACAGTGTCCCTCAAACGACGAGAACCGTCTCTTTAGTATCGAGTTCGTGAGCGGAGGCGTCCAACTGCAATAAAACAAATGAGTCCAGCAATGCGCGCAGCATGAAAGCTAGACCTGCACCGCGAGCAGCATGAACAGCGTCCCTCAAACAACGATAACCGCCTCTTTGGTATCGAGTTCGTGAACGGCGGAGTGCACCTGCAATAAAACAAATACGGTCAGCAATGCGCCGCAACATGAAAGCTACACCTGCACCGCGAGCAGCATGAACAGTGTCCCTCAAACGACGAGAACCGTCTCTTTAGTATCGAGTTCGTGAGCGGAGGAGTCCAACTGCAATAAAACAAAGAAGTCCAGCAATGCGCGCAGCATGAAAGCTAGACCTGCACCGCGAGCAGCATGAGCAGCGTCCCTCAAACAACGAGGACCGCCTCTTTAGTATGAAGTTTGTGAGCGGAGGAGTCCAACTGCAATCAAACAAATACGTCCAGCAATGCGCGCAACATGAAAGCAGACCTGCACCGCGAGCAGCATGAACAGCGTCGCTCAAACAACGAGAACCGCCTCTTTAGTATCGAGTTCGTGAGCGAAGAGTCCAACTGCAACAAAACAAATACGGCCAGCGATGCGCGCAGCACGACAGCTAGACCTGCACCACGAGCAGCGTAAACGGCGGAGCTCAAACACCATGAAGCGCAACATTTGAGTCGAGCCCGAGAACGAGTCCGACTACAACCAAACCAATACGCCACGTAATGCCCGCGACATCAAAGCTACACCTGCAGAGCCTAGCAGAGCCAGCAGCGTGAACGGCGGGGCTAAGACAATGAGAAGCACGGCTTTCGTAGCCCGCGAGCGAACGAATTCATCTGACAACCGTTCCTACAGACCAATTCCTCCGAGAAAAAAACGGAACAGCTGAAGCGCCACTCAGATCGTAAAGACGCGGATCCAGCACATTATCAATGTTTTCCTGGCCGATCTTACGAAGCCAAACCTTTCGGCCTAGCCGCAATTGCTTTTTCCGGACGGAATGACGAGAAACATTTTCCCACTGCCTCTCCGGTTGTTCCACCCGTAAGCGCAATAGAAGCTCGGCGTCGCCGCAGCGCGTAGACACCGTCAAAACTCGAGAAACCCTGCACATCAAACCTCTGTCTCACGAAAAGAAAGCGAAGCGCGATTTCTACCCCCGACAATGGCGCCGGCGTCTGCTGCGGAGCCAAAAGCGCGCGCTAACAGCGTGACAACGGTGCCTCGGCCAATAGGACGCTCGTTTATCCGACGGCGCGCTAGGTGAGGAGGGAAGCCGGAAAGTCAAAGCTTGTCGTTACTTTTGCTTCATTGAGGGACTTTAGTGCTGCTCGTTTGCGCCTCGAGTTACGCCAACGGTGCCTCAGAGCCACGACTCCTGGCCTTAACAGCTAATATAATAAGAATGAGAAAAGTATGGTTCTTGCTTACACAGATACATACCACGCATGGCCGAGGGTATTCGTGGTTTGGCAGAGGCAGCTGCGCTCGGAATTATCTTAAGATGTGTTGATTTTTGTACTAAAATTGTACAACTATAGGGCGAATGAAATGTAAACAAAAGGGATCAGGCATGAAAGGAATAGAGAATGATGCTTCAACGATACGAAATCCATGTCCAAAAATAAATTCGAAGCGAGAATCAATAACTGAAGAGGTTAGTTTTCTCCGGACTAGAATGTTGCCATTCGAATATTGTGGTTTGAATTGTTCACTGTGCGGTTTCTCTGTTCCTGTTATTAACTTATGTCGATCCCTGATGTGCTGAGGTCATACATTGGCGCCAAGTAGAGCTGTAAACTTTCCGGAAAATTTGAATGCTGGAAGAAGAGCAGGGAAAAACACTTATTTTCCAGAAATCTTAGAAATATTGGCTGATATACTCAAAACAAGAGTATGCAGATAACTTATATACAGGTATGCTCTAATGCTCGACAGCGAAAAGACTTCTTCATGGATTCTTATTCGCATATATCTAATATTGCTTTGGCTTCCAAAACAACCACTTACTGACGTGTGTTATCGATGGAGGATTTTTTGTATACACCCGGTGTTTCAAGGATCCCTTCAGGTATCATCTCTCCAGAGCCCAATCTATTGAAGTTATGAAATCGGGAGTACGTTGTCGAAAGCTGACTGCATCAAGGAAGCAGGCGTTCAAAAAACAGGTTAAAGAATTATTGCCGAATGGAAATATTTGCTTCCATGATTAGAGCATATATGTGCAACTGTTTACGAGAGATCATCGTACTGGATTATAAATTTTAATTTAGTAACTTTCTAAAGAGAGTTCAGATTAACGACGATTGTTCGGAATTTTTGTTGCATGTTGGAGTGGTTGCTGGAGTTTGTTGCATGATAAATGGTTCTCCACGTGCCTTAAGATTTTGCAGTACGAACTGTAGATGGGGATTAAAGTGAAAGCATGGTCAAAAAGTCTCACGGTCTTATCATCGCCAGAAAATTATTGTGAGCTGGACACTTTTTTCCCGAAATATTAAAAGGGTCTGTCATCATAGACGCAACCGACTGCGCTGCTAGCCTTTTTTGATCCAGGGATACACACCTTGATATAAGCTTAAGCATTCAGCACGAAAAGGGAACAGACCTTGCCTAATGTACCTTGCTGGCTCTAACGGCAGGCACAGAGAAGCGAGTACGCGCCGAGTTCACGTTCAAGAGAGATTTACAATTAATGACGCCACAAAGCTTGATTTCGCTTCCTTCTCGCATCCTGTCCCACGCTTCGCGGGGGGGGGGAGGGCTTGAGATGTGGGGCGAAAATGGAATTTTATTAGGCCAATATGTAGCTCCTGCTACTGAGATCAATTAAGAAACGTAATTTACTGTACGCATTATACATACCTTGGCTAATGGACGCTCCCGGCTTTTCGAATTTAACAGTCTTCAAGTTGCCTTTTATTCTCTAGTTTTCGAGATTTTTTTTTTCATTTCTGCGACCACTGGTCACTGATGACGCAGCTGGAGACCATAGCTGCTCGATACCAACGAATTCACAAATGCGTCCTTTTTTTCACGCCTGGTATTTGAAAACTTCAATGAGATACGAGAATGCTGCATCATGCCGGGCACGTTGATAGCCAAGTATAATGGTGGCGGCTCATGTTAGCGGTGGCAAGACTACATAAAGCGAGTCGCAATGCAATACGCAAGGGTTGTTGAGCATTGAGCTCTGTTTAACTGCAAATGGACATTTTTGTTCCGGCGACCGGGCTGAGCCTCTGAAACATTCCTGGGCCATAGCTGGAGAAACAGCCTTTCCAGTCCTCAACCGGATAGCTAGGCTGAGGCAAGCGACGAAAGCAAATATTGAGTGGTAACCAACGTGTGTGGCTGCATCTCCAGACATCGTGACTACGACTAGGTTTGGATATATTAGAGCGGCGTTGTTCACTCACAACGGCCGCTATACTGAACAAATTTGTAAGGCGGACTTTCGACAGGAGTACTCTTATTGTAGAGCTGCGGCAGCCGAAGCAGATTGTGCTTTCAATTTCTTTGATGCATCGGCTGTGCGGCAACTGAGTGCTTCCTGTTTGTTGGGAGAAACGGGTGTTTTATTTTTCTGCTCTTGTAAACATTTACTCTAGAGTCGAGAACGTTGCTCGTGGCCATAATATTTGAAGGCGTGGTCATAAGCATCATCCTCTTCTCAGCCTGTGTTCTCGAACCATATACAATCTTTATTAACTTTTTAATAGCCGAAAACCTTATATTTCTAATTTCCTCTGTAGCAAGAAAAAAAACAGGAACATCAGTAAATAATTGCAGCTTGCGATTTCTCTCACAGCTGAAATGAAGTGATGTCATGCTGACTATTCATGTTTATTTTAGGCTTAATTCTTCTTAACGGTCTTTCTCTCACCACAAAGGAGCATTTCATCGCAGCAGTTTGGAAAATATCCACTTTCGTTACCAGAGCGCACGTCTCCCTACATGGTGGCAGCGGTGCCCAGCTGAGATGTTGACGACACCGCCCCCGCCAACGACGCTGCCGGTACCATCTACTCTGCTGCCGGCGCCGAAGCCCCTGGGTACGTCAGACGACGCCTGGCTTGCCTGAAAAATTTGGAAGTGTGAATTTGAACTATTTGCCACTGCTAGCCAGTTGACTAAAAAGCCGAGTGATGTGCAGGCAGCAACGTTTCTGGTGAGCACAGGCGAAGAAGGCTGAAAAGCATACACCACTTTCACGTTTGAGGCACAAGAGGTCAAAAATGATGTCCAAGTTCTGAAAAAAAAATCGAACACTACTACAGGCCAGCAAACAACTTGACTCTCAATGAATTCCGCTTTGGTTGAAGGGAGCAGAAATAAGGCGAATTATTAATGACTGGCTGATCGAGTTAAAACTTTTGGCCAAGAACTGTGAATTTGAACTTCGTACGGGGGGCTAGAGACAAGCGGTCCAGCAGATATTGCTGGCTGAAAACCCTACTTACCAAAACGCGGTGGAAATTTGCCGTATTGAAGAGCAAGGAAAGCAGCACTCCCAAGAGATAAGCGCAGCAACTGGGGGAGCACACACTACGATAGTGACCTCGGTTGCCGCTGAAAGGAACGTGTGCAGCACGTGTGGCTGTCAGGTGCACCAGGGTGGGAACTGTCCAGTGAGGGGGAAAAATGGCGGGAAATGCGCGACACCGAACCATTTTGCCCAAATCTGCAAAGCACTACGCATCAAACAAACCGCTAGCCGACGAGGAAAACAGCGGCGGGGGGTACGGGTCAGAACAGACGAGTTTTTTCGCTCGAAGCCGATAGATGGCCGGCAACAGTGTACATCGAAGGTCAGCCGTTAACGTGCAAGCTGGACACGAGGGCAAACTGTTGCTTTATCTCAAAGCAGCAGCTTGCAAGGCTATCTGATAAACCGAAGAAAGTATGCAACGTGACTTTAACAGCGTTCTTTGGTCGCAGGGCCACAGCACAAGCAAAAGTCAGGCTCCTCTTTAACGTTAGTAACAGAAAATGCGAAGAACAATTTTTCGTCGTTGACCACGATGTTGCAGTCACGCTCAACGGGACGATCGCAGAACGACTGGGATTGATATACTGCATACAGAAAGTGGAAACTGAAGGACTAAATCTCCAAGCCCAACCTTTCGCAGATATTTTCAGTGGACTCGGACAACTGAAAGGCGTGCAATACTCAATGAAGCTGAAACTAGGCAGCGTGGGAACTGTCGTGCCGTCTAGGAGGGCTCCCATGGCGCTGCAAGACAAAGTACTCATGGAACTATAGCGCAATCTGGCCACAACGCAGTCTCAAGCAGAATGTGTTCGATAGTTGTCTCTTACTGGCCCAATCTTGATAATGTCTGTAAATCCTGTCAGCAGTGTAAAAAATTGGAGGAAGCTTAAGCTTCGCCTTTGAGAGTGGAACGTGACAGCGTGTTTCAGCACTGTCAGGAAATCCACGGAACGCCATCGCCCGTTCGGCTCGACGCCTTGACCGTTAGACAAATTGCTCTGCTACGTACGGTGAAACGGACACGCGGAGCGCCAAACCACATAAAAGCGCTGCCAGGCTCCTTGCCGAAACGCGCGAAACTCAAATTGCAGTCGTAGTTCAACGTTCTCGACAAACCCGATGCCACGAACGCCAGCACAGCTTCCG
>JARKHS020021397.1:0-27872 GCA_030143305.2 Amblyomma americanum
CGAACAACCAAGGCCGCACAACTCGGTTAGAGCGGACAAGGATGATGCGCACACTCCCACCCCGCGGTCGAGAAACGTGCCTCCCGCTTCCCGCAGAGCGTGGAGATTGACCACCAAGAAAAAGCTATAAAAAAGAGCGGAGGCGTATTCAATACTGACGAAGCTATTCACTATTTTCTAAATACTGCCTCAAAAACGCACGCCTGCCTTGAAGAGCAGTACCTTCGCCGGAGGAAAGCGCAGCAATCTTCGTGTTACCGACCTACGCCCGAGCATCGACAGGAGCGAACGGCGGCTGCGCTTTATCGTCGGCAGGTCTCGCAGATATTTATCTGTTCAGAGGTATATACGTTTTGCACGCTACCGGCGCAACACAAAGGCCTGCTCCTTCTGGTAGAATTTTCTTGCCACCATTGTCCTCTATTCCGCCAGAATAGGGGCATGCTTGTTGAGGCGGCTAGTAACGTTCAGGAAGCCCCCTAATGTTTCCTTTATTAACTAAAAAAAGCAGCAAATATTGCTCAGTTGACCCCAGCTATTGATATGGAATATTTGCGTACTTATCTGAGCGGAGGCGCCCATTAGACCACCCGGTTTTCATGATTTTGTTCTTCTCTGTATTTTTTTGCGCTACGGACGGACGAGGTATGCCCGTAGCAAGGAAGCATCCTTTCATAAATATGTTAATTTCCTTCCACCAGTCATTATCACCAATGAAGCATCACCGCCTCTGTAACGCGCTGTTTTAAAAGTCCGTATGTACGCGCGAACATATTGCGTTTCTTTTCCCTTACGAGAGATGGCGCCACGACACAAACTGAGAGAGAATGAGTTCACGCTTAACGGCCATCTGCAACAGAGCCCAGGATTGAGCTTTGCTATAAACGGAGTATGCGCAGTATGTAAAACAAAATATCGGGCATCGTGATATTCAGATTTCTAGTACCAAAAATCTTGTGTAGTTAGAATGAACGGATTCATAATCAGCTTGCTGTCTAGAAAGCATGTAGCTCCGCCTGAACATAAAACGCATGTTAAGCATGAGATACTTTTACCTCACTTTCTCGGCAATTTAAAGCGAGCATCTTAGGGAAATAGCGGTGAACCTGAAGCAAATATAAGGAAGAATTTATGCAAAATATACCGAAACTTTCCGTCAGAATAATACCTAGCAGAGAAAACTTCAGCCCCAAGCGGAATTAGAACCATCGGCGTAGCAAACAGAGCCGCTCTATTTAACCGTGTCTTTGACCAGCGGCGATTGCCGTTGCCTCTCGAGCTGAGTGTGAGAGAAAGCAATTAAATGAAAGGAAAGGTGGAGAAGTCGGCCGGCGGTATGGTGACCCTTGCCTGCTACTCCACACTGGGGAAGGAGGAAATGAAGAGTAAAAGGGGATGTGAGGGCGCGAATGGAGGAATATGATGCCATAATACAATGAATTGCTTGGACACACACACACACACACACACACGCACACACACACACACACACACGCACACACACACACACACACACACACACACACACACACACACACACACACACACACTGAGTGAGCTGACTCTCAGCGCCGCAGGTCCCTTCTCCGAATGACGTTGTCGGACTTGGTTATGAAAGAAACTGTACGGGGGGTTTATTTTACATTACTTACAAGATTTAGGAACCCACTGGTGGGTGGTGGGGGAAGGTCGGAGGATCTGAGAAGATCGGAGGATGATCGAGGATTCCTTCCTCACGGCACTCCTCGTCCGGTTAAAAAGGGTCCGGTCCCTAGGATTCCCCAGGTTCGAGGAGGTCTTCGCCAGGTTGGGCGTGGTCTAACTTGCGTTGTCGTACACACACACGCACACACACAGACACACCACTTCACATAGGGACACGCCCCCGTCACATGCCTAGCCGGAGAGGGAGGGTGCCGCTGGACAATCGCCCCAACCAGAGAGAGCGTTGTCTTCGCGTCCGAACGACAGTTCTCATGGGCGAGGCGCCAGCGAGCAGGCACAGTTGAAGGGGTGAGTCACCCCTGCTCGGTTCTGGCGGTCGCTAACTGCCTCCGTGCCGCACGGTCGATCTTCCAGGAACAATGTTGTTTACAAACGGCAGTGGAATCCTCCGTCTCGAATCCAATAAACCACGCGAGGACCGGCCGTGGGAACCCAGATGCCTATCGCCGTGCAGTGACCCCGGTTGCAGGTCTCCGGGCCGAATACGCAGCTGAATCAGACCACCGGCTGTCGCCAGAAACCTTACAGCTCCTCTGCGGCCCGAAAAATCTCGAATGTCCAGCGTTGACGACCGCTGTGCAGGAAGAGATGAGATGGCGTCCGTGTTGGTCCCCTGGATTGCAATATCATCGCCCCCAAGACAGAACCCAAAGCACCACCAACAAAGGAAAGCGCAGGTGGGACGTTCCAAACAGCAAAGCACTGCCCCACCCGCAAGCGCTCGGACTTCGCCAAAGAATCACCAGGCCTCTTCCATTGACAACAATACACTTTTAACAAATTGTGTTCAAATTTGGGTTAATTTTGTGCCGACTGAGCGCGAAACATCCCTTTTTGAAACTGCCACAGCCGGATTACTCGGAACAAAGTAAAAAAACTCACACAGGAGGAGATTCCTTTTAGTTCTCCCGCTTACATCAGTCTGCTCAAGCCATCAGCATTCCCGTGCAGTTTCCCCTTCTTATAACGCACCGAGAAATTGTACTGTTGGAGAGCCAGACTCCATCTGAGCGAGCGACCATTTTGGGGGGACATCTGTCGCAGCCACGTTAAAGGACAATGGTCAGTCTCAAATACAAACTTTGCTCCGTACAGGTAACACGACAACTTCTGCGCTGCCCAAACTAAACACGCGCACTCTTTTTCGGAAGTGCTGTACGCTTCCTCTCTACTGGTCAGTTTGCAGCTGATGTACAGAACTGGGTGTTCTTCATGGTCGTAGCCAACTTGGCTTAAGACAGCACCCAGCCCTCTATCACTGGCATCACACTGGACTATGAACTCTTTCCCATAGTAAGGGGTCTTGAGCAAGGGTCGGGACACGAGTGCTTCCTTCAGGCTTTTAAAGCGTTTTCTTTTTGGTTATCCCAACTTGGTGCTCCCTTTCACAAGGCATCAGTTAAGGGACTAGCCTGCTGTGAGTAGCTAGGAATATATCGCTGGAAGTACCCAACTAATCCCAAAAATGAGCGAATGTCCGTTTTCGTCCGTGGTTGCGGAAATGCTGCGATCGGGGCAATCTTTAATTCGGATGGGCTCCTAGTTCCCTGGCCTACAACGTGGCCCAAGTACGTCACCTGTGCGCAACTAAATCTACACTTTTCTGCCTTCAGTGTCAGTCCAGCCTGTCGTAAACTGGAAAACACGGTCCTTAGGTGTTCTAGACGCTCTTGCCAGGTTTCCGAAAAATTGCCACATCGTCTAAATAAGGGAGTGCAAAGCACTGCATGTCCTTCAGTACGATGTCCATGAGTTTCGAGAAGCTGTACGGGGCATTCTTCAACCCAAAACTAAGCATTAAGGGTCGAAAGGTGCCCGTTGGGAAGATGAAAGCGGCATACCTGCTCGCGTTTTCTGAGAGGGGAACTTGCCAACACCCCCGTACGAGATCGAGGGTGGAAATGAATTTCGCGCCGCTCACCCTTTCTATCCTTTCCTCTATGGTGGGAATCGGGTATAGCTGATCCCTGGTAATTGCATTCAGCTTTCATTAATCCACGCAGGGACGAGGATCTTTCCCTGGGGCCTCAACAAGAATTAGCGGTGAGGTATAGTCACTTTCCGCTGGCTCTACAACCCCTATCTCCAACATGCGCTGAATTTCCGCTTCCATTATTTCTTTTTGCCGCGGTGATACCCTGTAGGGTTTCGACCGTACCGGCTCATCAGAGGTGAGCTCAATTTCGTGTGTCAGGAGGTGTGTCTTTCCCGGGCGACTGCTAAATAGGTCAGCGAATGCGCTCAACAACTGCATTAGCGTGTCGACCTTGGTCCCGCTTAGAAAATCTGCATTCACGGAGTGAGCCAGAATGTTCTCCACGTTGTCACTAGCGTCCACACCTCCCTTCCAACCCTGACTCTCGCTGTCCAGCTCTTCTGGTTCATTTAGAGTCAGATTGACAATCCCACTGCGTTCCATGAACGGCTTCATCAGATTGCAGTGATAGATTCTCACCTGCTTTCCCCTGCCTGGAACCCTTAGCGCGTAATTCGTCTCTGAAAGTTTTTGCAACACTTCCACTGGACCATCCCAGTGAACTTCCAGCTTGTTTTTTCGCGATGGCCGGAGGATCATCACGCGATCGCCCGCGGTGAAGCCTTGAAGGCGCGCGTTTTTGTCATAATAGACCTTGGCGGCCTCCTGGGCAGCTTTCATATTTCGATTTACTAATTCCCTCGTGTTGTTAAGGCGGTCCAGTAGCTGAAGCACGTACTCAACCATTGTCTGGTTCTCTCCTGTCCCTTCCCACATTTCTCTCAGCATTCGGAGGGGAGAGCGGAGGGCTCTTCCGTACACGAGTTCTGCTGGCGTAAACCCCGTAGCTTCGTGGGGGACTGTTCGTAAAGCGAAAAGTGTGGCCGGCAGACAATCCTCCCAGTCTGCTTTATGCTCATAACAAAGAGCGCGTAGCACCCGCTTCAGCACCGAATGCCATTTCTCTACACTGTTGGACTGCGATTGATACACCGAGCTGTGTAACAGTTTTATTCCGCATCTTTCTAGGAATGTGGTCGTCAAGGCGCTTGTAAAAACCGTCGCCTGATCGGCTTGGATTTCGGCCGGAAATCCTATTCTCGCGAACACTGACAAAAGGCCGTCAACTATTTCTGTGGAGCTCAAGTCCTTCAACGGAATTGCTTCGGGAAATTTTGTCGCGGGACATAGCATAGTAAGCAAGTACTTATAGCCTGATTACGTTTTAGGCAAAGGGCCTACTGTGTCTATTACAAGCCGGCGGAAGGGTTCCGAGATCAATGGAACAATTTTCAGTGGAGCCTTCCATGTCTCTCCCGGCTTGCCCACGCGCTGGCACACATCGCATGATTTTACGTAGCGTTCTGCATTTTTGAAACAACCCGGCCAATAATATTCCATTAATAGCCGCTCCTTTGTTTTATTGATTCTCAGATGTCCATTTCCGTGGCAGAGACTCAGAATGTCCGCTCTGTATTTTTCGGGCGCGTCCAGCTGATCAAATGTTTTGCCTTTTCTGTCCTGGTAGTGTCGGTATAGTAAACCTCCCTTCTCGTGTATCGTTATGTTGCGTCTCGCGATGCCCTCTTTAGCTGTAAGGTGCAGTCTTTCCAAAGTGGGATCCTGCTTCGGTTCTTTTATTAGGGACTACCTGTTCACCTGCAGAAGGCGATCAAAACTACGCGATGTTGGAGATAAAACGGATCCTTCAGCGTTTTCTGCTTCCTCTACCGACTTCGTGGTTGAAGTCCCTGGTCGCTCATCTGCTCGGTCAACTGTCTGGCTTTCATTCCTCGTTGGTTCCCTTCCCTCCTCATTTGATTGCAACGATATGCTGGCTGGTGCGTCTCTGGCTACCTGAGGTTAGGGAATCTGACTTAGTTGAGATGCGAGCTGACGAGTTTTCGATCTTGTCAAAGCTTGTATCACCCCGCTTCCGAGTTTCTGGCCTCTCTCGCGTAGCAGTTGGTCTGATGGATTCGAGAAGAGGTAAGGATACTGAAGTGGCACGGCCTTCGAAACTGCGGCCTCAGTGATTAGCTCTCCAAACGGTCCACAAATTATCACTCTAGCTATGGGAAGGCATACACTGTGTTCTTCTACTGCCTGTTTTATCCACGAGACTTTTCCCGTAAAATCGTCCGCGGAAACGTAAAACGGATGGATAACGTCCATCGTCGCGGCGCTATCACGAAGCACCCTGCACGGTTTCCCGTTAACGTGCCGCTCGTGCAGGTATGGCTTAAGGAGCTCTAGATTCTCGGCGTTATCCTCGACGCACGAGAACACCAAACGTTGTTTTGTACACTTGGCTGCAAAGTGCCCGACACCATTGCAGTTGTAGCAACGAAATGGCCTACTAGCCTCAAACTCTTTTTTCGCGGCTTTGTCTGCTCCCTGTCACTTCGCCTGTTCTTCACGCTTTTCTGGCGCTACCTTCGTTGCCTCCGATTGCCCCGAACTTCTAGCACTTCGCGTCTTTCTGCTGGGCCCTTTATCTCGCATCGCGTTTCGAGCGTGTGACGCACCCTCTTCAGTGCTCAACCTTCTGCGCGAAACGTACTCCTCTGCTAGCTCAGCGGCCCTTTCAACTGTGTCCACTTTTTCCCTGTCTTGAACCCAGTTTCACCACTTGGGGAATGCTTCGGTAAAATTGCTCAAGGCAAAAACACTCAATGATTTTGTCCCGGCTTTCATAAACCTCGGCTCCTTTTAGCCACTCTATCAAATTCGTCTTCAGGCCATACGCGAAATCCCGATAGCCCTCGCTATCGTTTTTCATCGCGTTCCTGAAGCGCTGTCGGAAAGTTTGTGCGTGCGCGCGCGCGCGCGCGCACGAACAAACGCACACACACACACACACACACACACACGCACGCGCACACACACACACACACACACACGCACAGGCACACGCGCACGCGCGCGCACGCGCACGCACGCACGCACACACACACACACACACACACACACACACACACACACACACACACAAGCGCGCGCGGTTCTGCACACTCTCGCTTCACGGTAGAAACGGGTGTGCACTGACATCGCTCGCGCACTGTTGCTGCGAAAGTTGGAAGTACAAAGACACATGTCCCTATCTATAAGACACCTAAGAATTTGTAGTGGGTCACGGATGGAATGGCTTGACCCTCAATTGTGCCAGGGTACCACGCAATCACCTTTCGTGTAAAAGCTAGCATGAGGCCTTTAGTTGGCGATAGCTCAAGTCCCTGACGACGCAAGTACGCAGAAACATGGACACTGAACGTTACAATCTCGCTTGCACCTTGGGATGCGTGACACTTGATGCCCATATGCAGATATTGTCTGCGTACGCGGATACCGATACTGTGTTTGGCAGTTGTTTGAGTAGGTCGATTAGAACGCGACGAAATAATGTTGGACTTAGCGCTACTCCCTGAGGGACACTGCGCATGAGAAGATGATCTGTCGTGTCACCTTGATCAGTCACCATGTAGACTGCCCGGTTTCTAAGGTAACTTGCAATCGATTGATTTAGACGTCCGCCAATTCAGCATTTCTCGAGGCCGTCTACAGACCTGTAGCTCTCACAAGTTGCATTGGCAAAACAATGGAACGCATGATATTAACATGTCTCGAAAGGTTTCTGGGAAAATGCAACTTACTTCCAGGCGCAATGACATGATTTTGCAAAGGCCGCTAGGCTATCGAAAGTTTAATTGATCTGGTGTCGACGGTAGAACACGAGAAATGTCGCCACAGGCTGACTGCTGCTCTCTTCCTTGATATCAAGGGCACATTCTACATTGTTCAGCACGATGCAAACTTTAACGACTTCAAACTTTAAGCTTTCAGTGTGAGCCCTCTGTCCATTTGTCATAGTGGATGAAGGGCACGTGTAAAACTAATTTCCGTGCCGCTCTTTCTTTCCTTTTTTTTCTCTATGTTCACCTCCCCGCGTGTAGGGTAGCCTACCGGGTATCGCCTGGTTAACCTCCCTGCCTTTCCGTCCCTCTGTTTCTCTCTCTCTTTCTCTCTGTTGGCGAGCTGAGTGTTACAACTGTAAGCCTTCCATGCTGCACGTTTGATGTCGTTGCCTTCATCATCTAGGCCGTATTTTCCCCTCACCTACAGCCAGGTCCTAACATCAAAGCGGTGCAACCTTTCTCCTTCTCCTTCATTCTTCTCTACAGTACCCCATACTCCTTTCACGTCCACCACAGCTAGCGTAAGGAACAAAGTGTACGATTACGTTGACACTCATCATAATCTCTCATCAGTTCGTTCGGCGCATGGTATGTTATACGAATGCAGCGAGAGACGTTGAACTCGCTGGGCTGTTCCCTGTATAAGCAACTTGCGTTACCAGCGCCAGCAACGTGTCGAAGAAGATGTGGTGGCGCCAGCAACCGCAACAGGTAGCGGCACCAGCGCTTTGCATGTGTTACGCGTGCTGGCCGCCACCTCCTCTTCTTCGGCACATTCCCGGTAATGGACACGTGGGTCGCTGCACGCTAAAAACAAAGTAAGCCGAGCGCAATGTCAGGCTAAGAAATGTAGCTCATGACGGATGATACTCAAGACTCGAAGGGCGGCTGGCATACCATCTGTGAGCCGCCTTAGGATGCGCTACGCGTTTCTTGCACTGCATTTCATGCTTACATCTGCTTTCGACGACGAGATAGGCGGTAATTTTTTTGTTGAGTTAAATGAAGCGACTTTCATTTCATTTTGGATAGAAAACAGCGCGAACGGACGAAAGACACTAAGAGAACAAGGGAACACACAAATGAGCGCTGTTATATTTATAACTAATTTAAAGCTATTAATATATAAAGCTGTTAAAGCTGCATGCTATAGTGGTACATAAAGCGGTTATGTCACGTTACCTAATAGCACCAGCGTGCATGTCCAGAGTACAATCTTAGGACCTCATCATAGGTACGTGGCTAAAAACCCCTAAACCCCGATAGCTGGACAGCCGCTGCAAAAACAAAAAAATAAGCGCGAAAAACACGAGAAAAACCAAGAACGCCTAAACAAATCACGTGTTGTCCGTTAACTCCCTTGTTGTCTTATCGCTGTGACGAAAAGAAATGAGCGCTTGTGCGACTAAACGTCGGCACTCTTTCTTGTATTCCTTCCCGCAATCCTGGCAGTGATCCGTTAAATGGGAATAGGATGAATCCGAAAGTGATGGAAGATGTTCCCTAAGCCGAATATTAATACAGCAGCCGGTCTGATAAACTTCAATGCAAGAAAGAGGAAGCTCACACACCACTGAGCAAACACATTCTAGGCATCTTGATCCATGCGATACTGGACAATGGCAGGCGGTGTTTCTTGCTACGTTGTCACGCCGGTTCCTTATCATGCGGCAAAGCCACCCACCCCCACTTGTGTGGTGCAGAAACCACTGTGTTCACGTTAAACCGCCAGCCAACAATTTTAAGATTATGAGCTGTTCAGTGTACTTACTAAATTACTGCATCTTTCCTATATTTTCTGTCTAACCTGGCTTTTGAGAAATCTTCCCGTGTTTACGAAGTATTAATCTAGCTGCGGCAGAGCTACAAAAGCAGCAAAAGCGTAATAAAAAGACATCGCACTCAAGCGCTCTTATCACTTTCCACATCAGGATGAACGAGATTGGCACCGACAAGGTAGGTAATGGCGTATTCTCATTCCTTTAATTTCAACCATGGTCGCAGGTTCAATCCCGGCCAAGCCGACCGCATATCGCTGAAGGCGGAATGCAAGCATGTGGTGCTATGTCGTAGCTGTATTACATATCTTGCGCAGACGCCACTGCAACTGCCATGTTGGCGAATCAGGAAGAGGAGGGAGGAGGAACGGCCGAATAAACGAAATAATGAACGAAAGAATGAAGGAACGAACAAACTAACGAAAGAAAGTACAAATAAACGAACGAACGGAAGAATGAACCAAGAAACAAAAAAAGAACGAACCCACACTGCACATTCCAGCGAATGGAATTCCGTAGCTTCACTATTAATTTCATTTTATTTATCACATACTGCAGACCAAATACGGTCCAAGCAGGAGAGGCACAGTACAAAACAATAGAGTAAAAAACCGCGACCTTGAAAGAAAAAATACATACATGACGACGAAACAAGTACTAAAGAAGGACGACCAACACTTATACAACGCTAAATAGGCACAGGATAATAGAAGCAATACGCACTAGGACCGCACCCCGCCAGCGGTCACAAGATACTGAAAGCTACTTGCGTCTAGAAGTGGCGACAAAAAGCGACGCCTCGATGTCAAAGCAATACTTCCCTCTTGGCGTTACTATTGAATAAATAAATAAATAAATAAATAAATAAATAAATAAATAAATAGCTCTCGCTTCGCGCTTTTTCGTCTGTTCGCGAGATCGCTGGAGGGTTCCTGCACTTCCCTCACCATTCCTTCGCCGTCGCTGTGGCTCAGTGGTTATGGTGCTCGGCTGCTGATACGAAGGACAGGGGTTCGACCACGGCTGCGACGGTCCAACTTCGATGGAGGCGAAATTCTAGAGGCCCGTGTCCGGTGCGATGTCAGTGCACGTTAAAGAACGCCGCGTGGTCGTCCCTCGTAGCATGAGTCGCTTTGGTACGTTAAACACTCGTAAATAATAAACCACCAACATTCTTGCTTCAGTCGCAACAACAAACAACAAGAAACAAGCGCAATACATTAGCATCCAGTTTCTATGGCTACGGTATATGTATAGTTTCTAATGCGATAGCATTGTAGGAGGGCCATGAATGCCTTCCCAATGTCTAAAAGCAACTGTGTCACTTATCTCGGTGGACACCTCAACCTCGCCGTAAAGGAAGGGATCAAGGAGAGAGTGAAAGAAGAAAGGAAGAGCTGCCATAGCGTAAATCTCAGGAATAATTTCGACCACCTGGGGATCTTTAACGTGCACCGACATCGCAGAGCACACGAGCGCATTTTGCGTTTCGCCTCCATCGAAACGGAGCCACCGCGGTCGGGTTCGAAGCTGGGTATTCCGGCTCAGTAGACGAGCGCCATATACACTTAGTCACCGCGGAGGGTAGAGTGGACCTGCCAGGTGGTGTTTTGGGGATTTGCTGCCTCCAACGTCCACCTGTCAACTTTCCCCCTCTCCCAATTTCCACTTGTAGGCGTACGGAGGGAGGCGCTGGACGAAGAATGACCCAGCAAAAATGAAAATGATTAAACAGGGAAGTGACTCGCACAAAATCGGGCCCACGTACAAAACAGACAGCCTCCCGAAGAACTACACGTTGAAGAATGAGGATTGTTGGAGCTATTCCTTCCCGCATTGTTCGAGAAGAGCAACCTGGGTCTCACAAGCCCCATCGGCGGCCGCGTTTGAAACAGCCACCTGCCAGTGCAGGGGGGCATCACTTTAGCTCTCAGCCATTGCGCCGGCAGTAGTATGAGAACTCAAAGCGATCTAACAATATGACACATTTTGCGTAGTTGCGCGGTTGGAATTGGAATTAAAATAGAATCAGAATTGGAATGCCTTGGGTAGTGAAAGAAGGTTGCAATCGCATTTCCTCCGCGTCAATTCAATTGATCGCCCCTGAGTGAGTGAAAAACTTTTATTGAACATTTGCGTAGTTCGGCGGCAGCAGGATCCGCGTCGTCTTCATATCAGGCGATCCCGGATCCCGTCTTCGCAAGGTCGGGCCCTCATTCCAGGGCTCCGCTGAGCCGCGCTGCCTCGTAAGCGTGCTGCACCAGGGTCCTTTGGACCGTGAGCTCGCTGCTGACGAGCCGGCTCTCCCATTGCTCCGCATTTGTGTGTTTGTGTTGGTGGAATTTTATGTTTCGCTCACACTCCCATGTGATGTGGTACAGCGTTGGTACCGCCCCGCACCACGGGCATGTGGCTCTGTATTGTGTCGGAAACATCTTGTTTAGTATGTGTCAATTTGGTAAAATACCCGTCTGCAGTCTGCGCCACCCGGTAGCCTCTTCCTTTGTTAGTGCCTTGTGTGGCGGAGGATATCTATACCTTAAGCCCCTGTATAGGGCCAGGTGCTCTGCATACCCCCCGTCGCAGGCTCGGGTGCAAAAGTCGTCCGGTAATCCCGCTCGGAAACTCATCGCTCGAGCATGGCCGTCCGCTCTTTCATTTCCCTTAATACCTGCATGTCCGGGTATCCAAACCAGGCTGTGTATGTGTTTTGTGTCTGAGACACGCGCTTTTCTGAGTATGTTCATGGCTGCGGCACCTATCCTTCCCCTAGTGTAGTTCCTACATGCCTCTTTTGAGGCTGTAAGTATGTTTAGAGATTTGCTTCCCTGTTAGCCGCAAGCGACCGCTAGAGCTATGGCAACCTCCTCGGCTTCTGTTGCGTCCGCAGCCTCTGCCGCTGCAGAGATGATCAGTTCTCTCTGGTGGTCGACTCCTACAGCCGCAGCCGCGCGCTTCCTATCCATCAGGTACAGCGCCGCGTCCGTGAAGGCCGTGTTTTCCAGATTGACTAAGCCTCGCTCGATATACTCGGCTCTTGATTTCCGTCTTCCTTCGTGCAGGTTCGGATCCATGTTCCTGGGCAGGGGTGCGACCCGAATGGCTTTTCTAATTCCATCCGGGACGTCCCTGTACCTGTCAAGGCGCTCTTGTGTTTCCACCCCTATTCTTTTCAGCAGTTCCCGGCCTGTTGACGTGCCTCGGAGTCTCGTATACTGTGCCCTGATTTGGGCCTCCCTCAGCTCTTGGAAGGTGTTACTAATCCCTAGCTGGAGTAGTTTCTCGTTCGGTGTGTTCTTAGGTAGATGCAGGGCGGTCTTATATGCCTTCTTTAATATTACATCTATCTGTTCCATGTCGGCCTTGGTTGGTATTTGGTAGGGCAGTGAATAGGTGACTCGGCTGACTATCAGGCTGCTCACCCCCGGTGAGCAGCCTGATTCGGCGCCGGCCCCCGGTCCGAATGGGTACCCAGCACCATAGAAGTCAATATGGCTAGCAGTTCTTCACGGAAAGGTAACAAATTATAACGATTTCAGATCATTCATTGGAACTATAGAGGCTTCAGAGCCTGGACGAAATGGTCACATCACCAGTTCTACCTGCACTCCCTCGGTGACATGCCGGCGCTTCCTGCTCTGTAGTAGTCCGGTAATGATGCTACATTCACTGGGTATAGCTCGTTTCAGGCGGGGGGGGGGGGGAAGGGGGCTCGACCTAAATTTTGGTGCATAAGACGTACATCGCGATCCAGGCCGATCTCGACCTAGAAACTGAGCAGGAATACACGATGATCAGGGTTCTGCCTCTCAGGCATTGCGACCCGTCAATACATGTACTGAGCGCATACTGCCCCCGGCATAAGCCGCGCGTTACTTTCAGCGAAAATTTCTATCGCGGATTCAGATTGGCAGACAAGGAACCCCTGGGGATTTCAACGCCCTCAGCCTTTACTGGTGCTGTCACTTCGAGAAAGCCAGGGGGCGCAAGCTGGCGGAGCTCATTTCCAGCCGTCGTCTTACGTTGCTTACGGACCCGGCTTGTCCCACACGTGTGGGCAACTCTGTTGCCCGTGACACGCGCCCAGACTTATCTCTTATTAGGAACACTAGAGACGCCACATGGGAGAACCTGGAGAATTCCTTGGGCAGTGACCACTGCCTTCTCCGTATCACGGTTTTGGCGAAGGTAGCCCGAGAAAACTGGGGACAGGCCAAAATGACCAATTGGCAGCAATTTCGAACTCAGGACATCGCTCCCGTACTCTTCCCCGACGGCTATGCGGAGTGGACAGCACAGGTAACCAACACAAAGAAACAACACACGCAAAACACTTCACACCACCGACGAGATCCCAGCAGTGGACAATCACCTCCTGCATCTGTGGGAGGCGCGCCGGAGCTTAACAAGACGGTGGAAGAAGCAAAAGACGAATTGAAAGCTTAGATCTCGCATTGAACAACTAATGGAACATGCTGCGGCTTATGCTGCACAGCTTAAAGACAACAATTGCACAGCAACCCGCAACTCTGCAGCGCATCAGATGAGCTCTAAGGGGACTTGGCGTCTCTTTCGCAGCCTCAACGACCCCGCTGAAACAAAAGGGAGGACGAAAAAACAGCTCCGGTGGGCTCCGCATGGGTACCAAGGTACGATGGCGCAACTTGCGGACACTTTGTGCGACAGGTATCTCTGCCGCACAGATGACCCAGTTGAGCCCGAGAACGCGTACTCCGGCAAGCCAAATGAAGATTTAGACACCCCTTTTGTGTTGCATGACCTTAAGGCGGCCCTGGTTAAAATACACCGAGGTACGGCGCCAGGTCGCGATCGAATAACAGTGAAACTGTTGGCGAACCTGAGACCCATCTCACTGGCGTCGTGTGTGGGAAATGTCATGGAGAAGATGGTACGGGATCGCCTCTCTTCATATATGGAGGGCAAGGGCCTCTTTGCAGACACTATGCTCGTGTTCCACTCACACTTGTCTTCACAGCATATCCTCCTCCATCAACACAGGGACATAGCACGACCCACAGCCATGCAACAAATGACAAGGCCATACTCGCCCTCGATATTAAAGGGGCCTTTGACAATGTTAAACATGGTAGCATACTGTCTAACCTGAACACCTCCGACTGCGGGTCGAAAGTCTTCGCCTATGTCAGAGACTGTCTCTATTCGCGTCAGGCACTCCCCTGGATCGAAGACGAGGAATACGGCCCGCATGCTATGGGTAAACGGGGTACACCACAAGGGCCGGTGGTATAGCCGCTCCTTTTCAACATCGCCTTGATGCATTTCCCCGGCCAACTGGCTCAGGTAGAGGCCATAAAATACGCGCTCTACGCAGACGATGTTACAATCTCGACCCCAGAGGTGAGCCTTGGGGAGATGGAAAACTGCCTTCAGCGGGCCCTCTCCATAGCCTATGCGTATGCTGCCGACTGTTGTTGGCCGACGGTGTGTGGGCCAGACTCTAGTTAGCGAAACTTGAGCTCATAGGCGAACAGGTAGGGCGCATGATCAGCCGCGTTTCCAACTAGTGGGGTGGCCTGCGGGGCAGGGATGCGCTATGGCTCACTCATGCCTTCGTGACCAGCCGGATCCTCTGCGCCGTGCTGTACCTTCGCACCGCCATACAGGAAGACGAGCTCATTGGCGACATCATGAGGAAGGCGACAAAGCGATCACTGGACATCCCGGTGGCCACCTCCAACGCTAAACTTAAATGAGCTGTGAAGGGGGCTCTAATAAAGTTGCCTCATGCCTAGGATATTGAAGCACGCCGTTTCACGAATAGTGTCCAGCAACGATTTTTTTAAATGCGCTTTGCAGAAGCTGAGTTATCTGTAGTTAAAATTTGAATTCAGCGTATTCGCGCCTTTCCCTCTCCGCTCGTCACTTTTGCACGCTGGAAGGTAGGAGCTCCTTCGCCAACTCCCCTCTGGGAGCGCAGCTTCCCGACCCGCCGGAGCTATGCGGCTTATTGGCCGCGGCCACGGTAGCTGCGTGACGTCTGAAAGAATCTAACCAATGGCCACCTCTAACCTTGTCTACGCAGATGCGAGGGACGGAGGAGGGTGTGAACATGAAAAAGTCGCTGGGAAGGGCTCGCCAACTTTGACGCGTGATTGTGGGTCGTCTTCTGCGTGTAGAAGGGTATTATTTGGCTCTGGATTTCACGGCAACACAGTGCAGTGATTATGCAAGTTCATGCCCTGTCTTCGGAAGGCGTTTCAGAGCGCCTTTAAGGCGTTAGGTGTGCTAAAATCTTATCAGGAATTGCAGGAAGACCACCTCATGAGCCAATATGCGCGGTTTTTGCAGACGGGTCCTGGGCGAAGCCTGCTAGACCGCTTATACATACAACACACATGCATAGAGGAAGGGACGGATAACATCCCGGTGCTGTGGCACCGTACGCTTTGGGTCACTCCGCTCCCGCGTACCATGGACACAACTTCACATGAAGGCAGATGACAAGCGCGGGCTCACACGCTTGGGAGGTAATATGGATCTAAAAAGGGCGTCTGCTATGGGGACGTCAGAGGGCCGTCACCTGCGGGATTCTACACGGCCGCCATAGTCCACCGGGGAATGAATGTCGATGGGCCGTCATTTCGAACCCCAAATTCAACGCGAGCGGAGGAAGTTGCCATATAGCTCTCGATGCCGCGGATTCAAGATCGAGAACGGTTATCACACTCTCGTCGGGCCTGTGAACACTATCTGGCAGGGGGAATATCACCTCTTGCGTCCCAAACTCTAAAACGGGCTGCTGCCGATCCAACTCACAGGCAGATAATCTGAGCTTCTGGCCAGCTGGGTCTACGAGGCAATGAGGCCGCTGATGCGGCCGCCTGAGCCCTTACACGCCGGGCTCCTCATCCTAGCTCTCCTGGCTCAGAAGCTGAAAACCACTTCTGCGGTGCCGCGAAATTTTAGTCCATTACTGCGACAGCCTCTACCCGGCCCCGGCCTAGGGGCTGGGTAAGGCGAAGGAGAGCACTATGCGGCGCCTGCAGACAGGAACTCTTCTCCGTCCTGCCGTTGTCAAACACTGATCCGAACATAGATGGGCGTTGCCCGCAGTGCGGAGAGATCTGCGATATCTTTCACATACCGTGGTCATATACTCAAAATCCTCACCTTCCCCCTTCCCTACGCCTACCCGAGAGGCATCGGAAACTGCCCTCCTCAACTGCTCCACAATGGAGTCTCAAAGGGGCTCTGGTAAAGCGGGAGCGAGACGTGGCCTCGTCCTGCGGAGTCCCAAATTGAGGATACCGACAATGCAGCGGAGTTTTCTGACTCCACAACACTCTATTTGAACATTAAAAGAGTTATTCACCACCAGCACCACCAACGTTGCTTCGAAGCTCCGATCTGCCCGCCAGATATTTGGCGCGCGCGCTGCACACGTAGTTTCCGGCGCAAAGACGGATCGTTCAACTTCCAGAACGAGACCAAGCACGGTGTTCTGGTAACCTGCCCACTCATTCGGCTTGTTCTTCGCCAGTATAGTTTAGCGAAGATGGAGGCGATGCTGGGCAAATAATTATTGATTTCTGAAGTGGAAAAGCGGCCGTCGCTATGACTGGCGAGCCGTAATATGCGATACGAGGATGCGAGCACAGAGTGAACGAGTGTCGATGGCGCTGCAGGTTGGGCAAGTGCTGAGATACATGATCACGGTGAAAAGGCATGCTTAATTTTTTTGCGTACCAAATACATTCCACACGTTTTCACAACACTTTATTGCGCTTATTACTACCTCTCGCCACTCTATGCAGTCGAACTGCTTCTAGCAAATCACCGTAGCGCGTGATTCTAAGCGTGCCCAGATGCGAGCCAGTTCCCGGAGAGTGGAGATGCGTACCTCTCTCGACGCCCGACGCGGCGCGGCGTTCAACGCGCCAGCGCCTGGGCCGACGCCGCGGACGTGCGAATGGAGTCGGTCCTTCGGTTGTGCTGTGGTGGATTGGGTTTTATGGCACATAGGCAACTAGGGCGCCAAACGCGTGACATACCCCAGTGTGAGATGTGTAACGTTAACCTAACGCTATAGACTCAACTGGCGACGTTGGGTTCTATTGTTTAGAGCAGCTTAGAATTACGTATATGTGATCGAGCGTTATCCTCGTGTTCGCTTTCTTTTGAATCTTAGCGTATAAATGAACAGGACAGAAAGCGGATTGATTTGAAGGTGACCCCGACTGAGTCGCGCCTGAAAAGTGTCAGGTGTGACACATCACCATACAGACGTGGACGCAAGTAAACGAGCACGCTATTCCGCTATAAGTGCAATCATGCCTTCGCTGTCGAAAATGATGGATCATCGCTACGCCATTCGCGAATGCTCTCTTACTCATCCGATATTCTTCCATCTCCCGCTTTCGGTGCATTTCCTGTCGGTCGTAAACGTAGACGCAGTTGTTTTCTTTTTTTTGCTTTTCGTGCAAGCACAGAGTGACCAGATCTTGCCACCGAAAGCTGACAGAGTTGGATTTGCCTTCTAACACTACACTAGTGTAGTCACACCACTAGTGTAGTGTAGTACACAACACACTAGTGTAGTTCAGCTTTGCACACGCTCCTAACCTGCAGGTGCGACATCTGCGAGGCGACCTTCAGGCAGAAGACTCACCTGGTCGGCCACACGAGAACGCACACCGGCGAAAGACCGTTCCAGTGCCCTGCCTGCCCCAAGGCATTCGCAACCAGCAGCGCCCTCAACCAGCACCGCTACGTCACCCACCGAAACACCGAAAATGACAATAACTGACTCTGCGCGCTCTTCTTTGCTGTAGGGATTTCTCTCTTGTTTTGCCTTTTTTTGCTATCTCTTGTTCTGCTTATTTTCCTTTCCGAAATGTTTGCTTTATGTGTGCAACTTCTTGCTTGATTTTGCTTGATGTTGTTTTTCTCTCCAAAATGCTTGCTGTGTGTTTTCAATAAAGCTCTTTTTGAACATCTCCTCAATACTTCGCGTATTCCCCTCGCTCCTGTGATGACAAGTGGCAGCCGCCAAACCCACAGGCTTGTGTCGGCCTAATTTCCGTGTTTACCTTTGGTCATCCTCGCACTCCCGTATAAGGATGTCGGCGCCTACTGCAAGTTCAAGAAAGGTCGACTCCACTTCAAGCTCGTGAGCGACGCTTGTAATAATGCTAGTAAAAGTGCTGCGAGGCAAAGAAAAGTGGCATGGACTTTGCAATGGAGCGATTTTGTTCCAATCACAAGAGGAGAGTTTCATTAAGTGGCCGCCGGAGAGATGGAAACCCAATTTATGCGCCAACTCCTGCGTTATGGTGCCCTTGGTATATGTCCAACAGAGTACAGTGGCAGCGGAGGAGGGTGCTATAAAATTGAGTATTTCGGAGTGTAGATGTAAGTGCAAAATGAATTTGAAGAAATACTTGGTGCAATCTGGGACGGCTCATAGATGGTGGGAGCCACACGGTAGTCTTCAGGATCGAGCCTCCGTCACCAGCTACATTTCGGAGCCGCACTTGACTTTCGTAACCTCCATTAGCCACATTTCGCAGCTGCACAACACACATTATTTCGGCTTCTTTCGCGCTTTTGTAGCGAGAGCTACATTACGCTAGCATTTCGAGCCTTCAACGTGGCGGCGCCGTGGCTGGTCACAAGGTTGGTCACGTGGTGCTGAGCTGTTGCCGGCGGCGCGGCGCGCCGTCGAAACCGAGTGGGGGGGGGGGGTGAAGTGGCGAAGGGGAGAGGGGAGACAGTGAATCCACGTCCAGGGACGAAGATGAAGAAGGAACGCCCAGCGAAACGGGGCGTCGAAAGACTGACTTTGCAATTCGACTGAGCGAGTTCCACTCGGGCAGCTGCAGCTATCGCGTCACTCCAGGTTTAACCAGAGCTAAACCACAGCCATTTCCAGTGTGTGTAGCGACTCGCGGGAACAACGCGGACGACGTGCCGCTTAAGAGGAGGTGGCGCCAGCATGCTCTGCAGAGAACCTTGGGTACTTGTGAATCTAGCCTCGGCCGAACAATGCCGCCGCCGATCCGCCAGCAGCCACTCCGGCGCAACTACAATAATGTGGTCGCGGTCGTTCAGTAAAGCGCGATTGCGGCCCGTAGCGCGTGTTGATGCCACCTCCTCTTCTCCGGCATGTGGCTGTAGTTGGTCACGCAGGTGGATACAGGGACTTAAGTGCCACCGCGTTCACCCGCTTTTGTTTTTATTTCGTGACAGCGTTCAACGTCTCTCGCTGCACTCGTAAGGTCCCTCTCGCTCTTTGAAGTGCCACAGCGCTCGCACGCTCTTCCGCGACCCCCAAAGCAGGGTGGTGAGAGTGCTCAGCTCCTGATGTCGAGAACCCGGGATCAGGCCACGACGGTAACGTTTTCACGGAGAATAAATGCAAAACACCATTAGGATGTGTGATACCAGCGATACAAGAGTGAGTTGACAGGCTAGTTTTTTCTGCATGGTGATTATGAATATGGTGAAAGGGACAGAAACAGACAGCGCTTGTGTGTGTGTTTTACGTTTTCGGTCTCTTGTCTTTGCCTTGGGTTGTATATTCACCATGTGGGACCAACTGGCCCGTCAACTCGCTCTTGCCTTTGTGTCTCGCTGATTTAGCCCCTGGGTAATGTTTGGCGCGCAGCCTATTCATGACGTACAAGAAGTGGGATATGCCCTCAGGGAGGAGCGTAGCCTTGCCGCGGACACGAAAAAAGGTTTATGCGCGCTCCTGGCGCGTTTACAAGCGTATGGCCGTATCGAGAATGGCGAAGGAAGATCGTTTATTTATTCTTTACTACGGCCGCAACTGGACCTAACCAAACTTGATTTTTCGAAGTTCCCGATCTCACGAACAACCCGATATAACGAAGCAAACGATCACTAAACGCGATGTAATGAAGTTTCCGGTAATAAATGAGTAAAAAAGATGACTTTCTTACCTATTTTGCCCTCGATATATCGCAGCTTGTTGGCAGCGTATCAGCAGTAACATCTTGGCGCCAAAGTAACGGCACTCGCTTCATTTTGACGGGGCTGCAAGTTGCGCGAAACAAAGGACTGGGCGGTCGCCGGCGTTTCCCACCTTGGGTGCGAATTCTTTTCACCAGATGGCGATTCCACGCACAAGAGATACAGGCCGCTGTCGCGGACTTTTCGAAAGCACGCGCAGGCGCGGAAGTCGGCAAATACGATGCCGCGTTATTATTTCAGATTTCAAAGGGCGGAAAAACGCCGTGTTCGTTTTTACGAATTTCTGGAGTTAACGGAATACTTTGTGGAAGCTCTCCGCTTCATTAAATCGAGTTTTAACAGTATTGTCTATATGCACAACGGCAATGTCTCTTCTCGTCCGGCAATGTCTCTTCTCTCCGCCATCTCACCCAACCTAGCACCGTTTACGCAACGGGAGCGAAACCTAGAACGCTGAAGAAACTCGGTTCCTTCTCTGCTCTCGACTGGGCTGATCTGTGCTTTGAGCACCTCCATCACAACCCCCAAGTGTAAATAATTTTAAGGATGCAAGCCTCGCTGGCACCTGCATCGTTTTTGGGGCAATACTCTTGGCTTTACAGGAAAAAGTACGAGTCGAAACGAAGGACCGGATGTGTGTGTGAGAGAGAGAGAGAGAGGGGGGGGGCGCTGTTTAGCAGCTTCGCTGTTCCATCCGCCGCGGTGGCTCAGTAGTTATGGTGCTCGGCTGCTAACCCGAAAGACATGGGTTCGATTCCGGCCGGGGCGGTCGCATTTCGATGGAGGCGAAATGCTAAAGACCGATGTGTTGTGAGATGCCAGTGGAAGTTGAAGAACCCGAGGTGGGCGAAATTAACCAGAGCCCTCCGCTACGACGTTCCGCATAGCCTGAGTTGCTTTGGGACGTTAAACCCCATAAAACTAAACCAAACCACTATCCGGATGGCTATCAGCCCATGCCAAGAGAGAGAGGGAGAGAGCAGAAACGTTATCGCAATAGATTTTGGCCTTCAAGGGTGGGCCTCTTAATTTTATAGCCCAGCATTTGGTGCCATCTCTCGCACATGACGCACCAGCAGAAACTGGTGGCCGGGCAAGGAGAGGGGCAACCGGTGTTCTTACGAGGACCCTGTGCGCATTCGGATGGGCGGATTCTCGAAGCGCAGAGATATGATGAACAGCTTGCTACCGTTCGGCAGGAAACGCCTTTTAACGCCTCGTGCTGTCTTCGCTGTCGGGGGGGGGGGGGGGGGAGTCATCGCTCGGTTGAAGAAACCAAATACGAAACAGCGTCAGGAAGAAATTCAATTCTAAATTATTTAGCGTTCGTTGGCGAATAACGCGATGTGATCCCTGTATATTATGTCTGACGAATCATTTGAGATTAAAAAACACGCAAGCAAAAATTTGGTGTGTATAGTCATTTCAGGGTGCGACCCGAATGAAGGCAGCCTTTCCACACCTTTATTTTTCTTTCTTGTTTATAAAGGTTGCACTGAGGAGGCCAACAGCGTTCACCCGTGCGCCCTTAAATGTGCACGGGTGCAAGAGTGTTCTTGATCCTTGGGGTACTCGGATGCGTGAGGGTGTACCGGTGTTCTCATACTTCTTGAAAAACCTTGCAGTCGTTCAGTCAAGTGTGCTTTGTAAACATGATGTCAGCTATTCCAGCTTTTCATTAAAGGACAGCTGCAGGATTGGTGCGTCCAGCTATGACTGCGATTAACGCGGCCATAATTTGAGAATTAACTGAAATATTCTAGCAGAACTGTTAAGCCCTATTGACTCCATGTAGGCGCTTGCTCAAATGGCGTATATAAACGCATAGGAACTACGCGCGTCATGGGCAAGCATGGGGTGCGCGGCCGTGGTGTCTTCTGTGTGGAACTGCATCACCTCGTTCGCTTGGTATGACTAATTACAACGACACTTCAACCGGTTATATTCCTCTGGCATATTTACATAGCCCATGCTAGCATCGTGTTGCTGCGTCAGCGGGTTTGCTGTATATAAATTGGCCCCCGTTGAAAGCGTTTCCTTTAAACGAAATGTGACTGCACTGCCAACAGCTAGGTTCCCCGATCTCTTCTGGTATCATAACTATAGTTGGGTATCAGCTTTTCGTGGGGCCTGTTCGGCTTCCTTCAGAATGCATTCGTTGCATCCCACGAGCCTCTTATCAACTGTTGTTACTGTTTCTTGTTCTTGTTTCATCAATGCGACCAACTTTAGTGTCTCTAGTTCAACCAATGAGAAGCATTTAGTCGTAACGTGTTCTGCGAGCTAATTGCCCGCTCGGACGGCTCCAGACTCATAGTAAAGTCATAGCACAGGGTCACGTAACCGGCACCGGTCACGCGGTAGGCTTCAACAACGCCGATGACGACTACGCCGGATCCGCAGGGAATGATCCATTAACAGCTGTCGCTGCTGAAAAGGGCACCGCATGTTGGTGAGAATATGAATTTCTGGCCTGCATGTTTCCGGACTGCATTGTCTTCCCCCGAGTCCTAATTACTCCCGATATGTCCCTCCCACTGCCTTCGGCGTGCAGATTCCCGTCTTCGAAAGAAGCTGGAAACAGGGCTACGAAGCGCAACCATGCATGATACGGTATGTTTTTCGCGCTGCTTTACGCGGTTTGTCGATTCCAGTAGTGGATGATGTCCACGTGCACGCACGTGTGTGCATGTGTGTGCGTGTATGTGCGTGGATGTGCGTGTAATCATATTTAGGAATCCTCTGCCTCGTACCAGTCAAAGCGAAGCATTGCCTACAGTACAGCTGTCGCTTCGCGCATGCACGTTCTCGACCTCCGCCGGCGGTCCCTCAGCGGAGGAAACGATTAGCCGAAAGCGGGGCTCATTTTCTTGTCGCCTGAGCGAGCGATACAGCTGCACGCTCCGAAGGCATCTGGGGAGGATAATGGAATCCAGGCGCATTCATAATTCATATGTTCAAGCGAACACGTTTTCTGAAAACGACCGTAAGAGAGAGAGTGAGAGGGAGACAACATGGCGCACGCGCGGAACTAGAATTGTTTGGGTACTTAACGTGCGTGTCATTTTGCTCAGCCGCCGCTGCACGCGCACCTGACACGCGTGCCTCTCATTAGCGCCCGGCGGCCAGGGGATGCATTATAAAAGGCCACTGTGAGAGCGGCCTTCGTCCCAGCCGGAAGAAATTGGGTGGCATCTCTGGTCGCTGTCTTTTCGGCGGGTCCTGTCGCGATGTCGAGCCTCCTCCTCGCCAGCGTCCTGGCAGCGGCCGCTTCGTTCGCACAGCCCGCAGTGTCTGCCCAGGAGAAGAGAGAAGTCTTCATATGCGGTACAATGCACTGTCTGCACGGAGATGCCGCGGTACTCCTTCGTCTTCTAATTTTGCGTGTTTGTTTATAGAACAGTGCACAGTTTGTATATGAACCGGCGTCTCGCAGGTGGCTATGTAGTCGGCGATGTTCCTGACCCGCTGAACGGCGCCGCGGCGCAGCGGCGCAGGAGCACTCTAAACGCAGAAGTTATGACCAAACATTAGTTTTGCTCTCACAGAAAGTATGAACAGCACGTCCGTCTTTTGTTAAAAATGCTGTGATGTGGTCTGTCCTCGGAATTCAAAGTGTTTTTCGCGTGCTCCAACGTCGGCGACGGGCATGGGTGCCTTCGGTTTGTTCACTCGCCTTCGATGCCTCGTAAGACAGCTCGTTAAGGGCGCCACCTCCGAGTCCATTATATCCGAGGATCGGTCTCGCACAAAGCGCCAGCCAGAGGGCTCTTTCACAACGCCTAGATTGGCGCATGTCGCTGAGTGATTCACAATGTGCGTGGTTATTAACGAACAGCCTGTGCAAATAGTAACCGGAGGGATTTTACGTTCGCTTCTTTCTTTCCACAGCCACAAGAAAACATCTAACTTGATTTCTCTGCTGAAAGTCTGAACAAATTTATTAGGTGTCGTAAGGTGTCAACACAACCTAGAGACCACCTATAGCGATTTACTGTCATTGACTTGTCTTCATTTCCTCCATTGGAGTCAATAGTAGAGATACAACAGGTAGATGGTTTCTTGATACACACAACGTAAACAAGGGAGGGGAAAGCTGCAGGAAAAATCTCAGGGTGCTGAGACTTTCCCCTCCCTTGTTCACTTTGTGTGTACCAGCGGAGCAGAGTTCATTGTATAACAAAGTCCTGTACGTTCGCTATCTGGTTACCGCTGTCGAGAGCGCAGCGAGACCATTTATGCCAGCGACTTTTCTAACCTCATCACTCCACGTTCCGCTGCTCTTGGCATCTACACTGTACCTCCAACATACAACCGATATTCTGTTTCGGCCATGTCCTGGACGAAGTCCATTTCCTCACGCTAGCCCCCAGCTACGTTATTAGCAGTCCGAATTTGTTCTGCAATCCGTGTTGATCTCTTTCTGGATTCAATGCCACAAGTTTTTTTTTTCCACTGCTCACTGCAATCACTTAAAGTTTTCTTGTCAACCTTCAAGTTCCCCCCTCCCCCTGCCTCCCCTATATATTCCTCGTACTCATGAGCAAGGACGGGGAAGATATATAGTTAGATATCTTTCTTTTCAGGAATATCAGTACGCGGCTGTTCATCATCTGGAGTTGTCTTCCAAATGCACTCCAACCAACTTTATCCTCCTGGTAATTAGCAGAAGAATTGTCTTTTGATCCAATCCAGATGTGTGGGAAAAAGGAAGAGGAGGTGCGATACAGCTGTCACTGCGTTTTGCCCTCCCAGAACAAAGTGAAAAGTCTGGGAATATGTCGCAAAGCAGCCAGCCAGCTCCTGCCGTCCGTAATTGCCACAGGGCATAAAGATTCGTAAAACCATTGATTGTGTACGGTTTTAATGCGAGTGGCCTGGTGACTTTTTGTGAAGAAGAAAACCAACAGTGTTGAAGAATCGTCCAGGGTCATCGTGAGATCTGCCACTACAGTATGACCTTGGGGTTAAACTTCACTTCTAGCAAGAAGAGGCGCCGACTCTGTTTAATATTTGTCCTGTGGCAAAATACACCGATGCGACCCACGTGGTACAAACTTCGCATAGTAAACCCTATCAAGAAACAGATACCTCTGTGAGCCTGCAGGGCTGAAATGCACGCTCTCAAGTCAGCCATTGGCGCACCAGAGCATGACACGACCATTTTCAGGAAGCTACGTTCAGCTGCCAGTGGTAGAGATTTTCGCAGTTTGCAGGGCCGCAGCCGTCACGAGTGCGCTGCTGTGCGTTGCGGGGCACCGCCGCAGTAAAGTTCCGTGGATTCGTCCTATTCTGCGCTGTGCTTCGCTGAAACGTTGACACCTTGCAGTAATTCCAAATAGATGGACATGTGTAGAACACAACAAATTCGCCAGGTGGGACGAAGTCATCGCTACCTATGCCTGCAGTTCGCCAGGCTGGAAAAATAGCGATCAGAAATCACAATAAACAGAAGAAGAAAAAGAGGAATGGAGTGGGCTTCTACGTGCGAATTTTTGGTGCTGTTGATGGAGTGCTAAACGCTTTTTATGCCTACGAAAGGCAAAATATGCACATTACATGCAGGGAAAGCTGTCTTCAGAAATGCAAGGCGCCTCCGTAACGATATTAGTTTGGGTGCTTCTTCTGTGCTGCCTGATATTTTTGCGTCAGTTTTTTTTTCTTCGTGTTGGGGCCAATCAAATTTTCTTTCGACCTTGAATGAATTCTTTTGGCAGAATTAAAGTTTTGTTGTGGCTTCGCGTGCAGTAAAACTCCCGATATACGCAAACATTTCGCCAGGCCCCAATTTATTATACTGTAGTGGGATTTTCAGCGCCCGCACGCGTATTCGCGCTAGTACAGTTACTGTAAAGACAGGCAAGGAACCAAAAATCGCAAAACTTTTCAGAAATTAAGTGCGAGCAGGGCACAGTAGCGCACAGCTACGAAATGCTTTCGACAACTTCGCCATGCTCTATTGCATACCGCATAATTCGGTTCCAAGGAAGAATCCTGGTTGGGTGACTCCTGAAACAAGGCAGTCTAAGTGCACCGTACGCTTCACTTGATGCCGTCTGTCTTGATTTTCAGATTACAGCGACGAGCAGCTGAAAGCAGTCATTAACTGCCACTGCACTATCTTTCCACAAGAGGTATGCAACCAAACTTCTTTTATAGAGCAATGCTCAAACCGGCATTCTAGAAAACGTAGTCGGGAAAAAAAAACGTATTATAGTACAAACCTGTGCGCCATCTTGCTTGCTGTTCTGAGCGAAAAGTGTAAGAATATGTTCATTGAGGTAAGGTGAGCAGTGATGTTCCCTGTCGTAACCGAAAATTCTCTCAATTAGATAAAAAAAACTCTCTGTTTCAGGCCTTTTTTTTTCGTGCCGCAGCTTGGAAACTTGGTCAGTTTGAAAAAAGTGAGAGAAAATCTGTTCTTAAAATTTTCTGAAACTCAGTAAAATTACCATTTTCGCCAAATTTCACCTCTAAAATTCCCCAAATGGAACGTCACTGAAGGTGAGCCGATAAAAATTTTCGTGACCTGCGCTTATAGTTACAAACAAAACATCACAGTCATTGTCTGTTACTTTGCTTACCGTGGATCCTCATTTCATCATAATGCCTGAAAGCTTAAAAAGACGAAAGCTGCATCTGGTATGAACCCGCTGATTATCTTGCAAAAAACATTGCCGGAAATGAAAGAGAAATAAAGAGGGGACATGAAAAAATTGGCGACCGCATGTAAAGAACACAGCGCAGATGATGGTTGGTAGTGTATACATAAGAAAGGCTTAGGTTTGGACTTCTTGCAAATTCATTTATTTTTTACGAGAGCTGCGCTGCTTTAATTGACACGAACACAGTCAGCGATGGCAGACACGAATGGTAAAGCGCAGTGTATCGATATATTATGATGTTAGTAGCAACTGCCATGATCAAAATATGGGAGGATATACTTCAGTTCATAAGAACTCACAGTCGAAAGACGTTACAGTCCTTCGGTGGTTTACGAATTTGAAAACATGATATGAACCGGAGAAAACTTTACACGTGTAACAAAAAAAGGCCTGTGCAGCCTAAACGCCGTCTTCGTCATATGTTTTTTTTACCCTCTCTGAGGTCTCTTGTATACTGACGCCACGAAAGACCATCAAGCATGCGATAGCGTCCACCACTGTTGTTCCATCGCTACGGGCAGCATGCCTTCTTGTAAAATTTGTCGCCCGTAAAATGGCCGCTTGGCGAGATCAGTGCTTACCACACGAGACGAAACTGCGAAATGTAGGTTAACTGACCGACGCCAATAAAGTGCCTTCCGGTTGCCCGACCCGAGCTTATACAGTGCGTTTTGCACGCATTTGTTGGAACATGCTATGGAAGGCGCAAGTAAGTTTCTGAAGCGTACTTCGGTTTTTCTTTTTCTTCTTTTCTTTCTCTCTTTTTTCTTCCTTTCTCTCTTCCTTTCCTTCTTTCTTCCTTCCTTTCCTTTCTTCTTTCTCTCTCTCTTTCTTTATTTCTCTCTTTTTCTTTCTTTCCTTCTTTCCTTCTTTCCTTCTTTCTCTCTCCTTTTCTTTATTCCTTTCTTTTTTTCTTTTTTCCTTCTTTCCTTCTTTCTCTCTTTCTTTCTTTATTTCTCTCTCTTTTTTCCTTTCTTCCTTCCTTCCTTTCTTTCCTTCTTTCTTTGTTTCTTTCTCTCTCTCTTTCTTTCTTTCCTTCCTTCTTTCTCTCTCTTTA